>JAUEKU010164811.1:0-11440 GCA_032274805.1 Gypsophila paniculata
ACTTATTTGGAACGATTATCGTCTTGTTTCAAGGACGTAGAGAGCGTGATTGATATTCTATTTACTGCTGGCAAAAAGAAAAAAGAAAAAAAGAGACACACTCAGATGAATTTAATCATTTTTTCGGGTACCAAATATGATCGCATAGGTAGATATAGGCTACTATAAAAATAGATGGTAGACCTTGCAAACTTGTCATTCAAATTGGGTATGAGTGAATCAATTTGAGGTACATTACGGATTTGGACATGTTTCGAGTGGGTTCATACAAAATTAATTAAGGACAATAGCCAATTAGATTTCAAGTACGGATTGGATAGTGTTAGGACTATTGGGATCAAGTTATCTAGGTCGAAATATTTTTGTCAGTTCTTGTTATACACAATTTGGGGATAAAAGCGACCACTTTTGATACTTGTTCTAACAAGTTAAACGTTAATTGTCACCATTTTAAAAAGTGGTAACAATAAGTTTTAAAGAGTGAACAATAAACATTAAAGTAATCAGTTTTATCCACGAATAAGCCATCGTACGCGTACTATCATTGCACGTAAAAATACTCTATTATATGGGATTTGAGAATCATTGTTTCTGTTATAACAACTATACTTGCTATGGAAATTAGCCAACACAACTGAAGTAGAATCACTAATCTTTCTCTCTCTAAAGAAGAAAAAAGAAAAACCCCTAAATCAACCCTAGTATTACCACCGCCGCCACTCTCTCCCTCCACCTCCTTCTCCAATCTTAATCCTTTTCGCCAGAGATGTGACCATTCCCTGGTCCATCTTTGGCGGAACAGTCTTGAAAACTTCGTATTCATAAGTACCAGTTTGCATGCAACCATCCGGATCTCCCCCTCCGTCCCCGCCTTCTTCCACCGACGTATCTCTCCTCTACGCTCCTCCTGCCTCTTCCCCTTCCTTCGGTATCGGTTTGGTCTAAGTCATCCGACCTATCTGGTTTTCGCCCCTCTCCCCGCGTTTGTTTTTACAGTCACCGTCGATTAGTCGATCTGCTCCTATTGCTAGGGATGTCAATTACACCCGAACCCGCTAAATATCCATCCACCCGATTTAAACGGATTGATGAAAACCCGAAATAAATGGATGGTGGATAGATGACGGATGAAGCTAAATCCAACCCGTCATCCATCCGCCACCCGATATTCTTTATTTTTAAAAGAAAATATGGTACTTAATATTAAATTTTGTTTCTTTTACATTTTTGAAACACAAATTTAGTTACGAATTTTTCAAAACACTTGATTCAATAGTAGTTTACCTTATAATTTTTGGGTGAAATGAAATTCGATACTTTTTTTCCCCTTAAGTCATCATTCGTTTATCACCCGATCCATCCGTTTAATCCGCGGACGACGGATGGACGGATGATGGATGATGTTTTTAGTGTAGTGGATGGATGCGGGTGAAGCTTTACCCGATCCGAACCCGATCCATTGCCATCCTTACCGTAAATAAATAGGACTCAGGACCGTCCATCCTCCATTACGCGCATACGGTTGGTGTGGATGGCCTCAAGGCCATTACGGCCGCAAGACCTACGTGCTGCTGCCTGTGTTGTGTTCTGATGCTTTTGTGTGTTTTTCCCGAATAGTAAAAGTTTTTTTTCTTGCTTCTGTACGTATTTAATTTATATCGTATTTCTCGTATATTATTAGGAAACTGAGTACTTGCCAAATTATTTTTTTTTTCTTATCTCATAAAATTGAGTCTTCTTTGTCAAGTCTTTCCTTATCTCCAATTCTCCATATATTTTTCTTTTGTAATTGATTTTAACTGCATATTCAATTAGGAAATTTAATAGAAAAATATAATTTTTTGACAATAAAAATGAGTCCATCACTAAAATAATAAAATAAATCTAAATAAGATTATTTAGTGAGAAAAATAATATAAGATCAATAAATTCTAAGACTCATAAAAATATAATATTTTAGCTCAAATTAATACAAAAAACGACATTAAAATATAATATAAAGGGGTAAAAATATATGAAATTATGGACTTATCACTTATACCTCTTGTTTTATTGTAAATATCACTTATATCCTTGATATATAGTGTTGATTCTCAATCATAACCATACGTTATACTTCTGTTAGTTTTACTTTGTTAAGCCATTGTTTTTTTTGTTTTTTTTATCACTTGAAATTAAGTGGTTGGTCGAAGCTCCAGTAGGTAGGCCCTCCCTTCTCAAATAATTCTGCAGTGGATAATTAGCCCAAACTGACTCACATTAACCCTAATTAGAGGTTATTATTTAAGGGCTTGGGCAGGATATGGGTCGGGCTTACTTTTTAAAAGTGTCCAATGTGTCTAATAATAAACGTTATCCAAGCCCGCTAAGCGGGCTTAGTACTTAGCAGCATTGTCCATGTCCGCTCATTTAAGATTGCCGGCTTGGCTTGTCCGTGGGCTTATGGCTAAATATATGTTATTATATTTTTTTTTAATAAAATTTAAGCTAAAATCTATCCAATGCACCTTAAAATATAACAAACTTAACTTGAGATGTATAAACTTCAAACCATAGTTAATATATATATATAGAATAGAGTTCATGTGTGGCATCCATCTTAGGGTGTGGCGGTCCTCTCAATCTAGACCATTAGATCTAGATGATCTAATGGTTAAGATTAATCCTCAACTCCCTTCCCATATTAAAACATATAAAAACCCCTTTTAAAATCAGTCCCCCCTTTCCCCCTTTCATTTCATTCTAGCACTAAAAAAAACCCAGGAAACCTCACTAAAAATCCTCCCCAAACTTCCGAAAATATTCACCACAAAAATCAATAACATCACGCATAAAAACCATAAGAATTAAAGTTGGCCACTTTTATCGTTAAAAATCAATACTCTCTTCTCTCTCTATTTCTCTTTTCTCTCTCCTCAGCAAGATGCAATAACATCACCTACAAATTCGTATAGTATTGGATAACAAAAGTTCCAAATAGCTTTTTATTATTCATGGATTCAATTAAATATTTGATCAAAGGTAATCTCTAGTTACTCAATTTTTACTTTTCCCTTGTTTTTGTTGAATATGCGATTTCTTTGATTTTGCGATTAAACTAGTTAGTTCTGTTTAATTACGATTGTAAATAGCGAAATTGAAGAATCTGGCAGATTATACACCTATTCGTTTAGTCGCATATTCATCTCTTTATTTTATGTATTTCGAATGTAATTTTGTTTGTTAGGATTAGTTTATCAATATGTAATTGAATTAATTGCAAGAATTATATTATTTCATTTTTAATTGCCAAAATTAATACTTATGCCGTCAATCTCGCGCGATTAAACTCGTATGATTCTGGTAATAGTCAACTTTACCGATTTGATTATTTTGTATTTATTCCCGTGAGATAAGTGTTTTTAAGTGCAACTACGCTAATATCTTAACTATTGAATCGTATGTTAAGTTCAACGTCAATTAGTAATCGATAAAGTTGTAGATTGAATTCTAGAACAGCTTCTTCAGTCCTTGTTAATTTATATTTGCTTTGAATCATATAAGTGATGTGATCTTCGTCGTGTTTTGAGGCATGTTAATCCTAACGCTAATTCATCGTCTGTTATTTGTGCACAAATTTATTCGCAATATGCGATTTATATTAGCTGAAGTATGATGATATGCTTCGTTAGTATTTGATATTGTTTGCGATTAGTTTCGTCTTCTGTCGAATTTTATGCTGAATTTTAGGTTATACAGTGGAATGATTAAGGTTGGCTTGGTGATATGTGTTGAAATGATTAAGTCGAGCTTGTGTTTTTTTTACAATGCATTTTTTCGGTGGCAATATACGTGTTTACTGAACGCCGATCTCAATGATTGTCCAATCTTTGTGTATATTTTGTTAGTCACATAATGTTCGTTCATGAGGATTTAGTGATGTACATTGTCGTTTTGGGGGTTCGCACATGTTATAATAAGGACTGATATATTCATGTTATAATAAAAAGTATTAATGTCATTCTCGGAATCTCTGGGTACATGCATGTTATAATATTGACTGTTGTATGTTATAATATGGATATATGCATGTTATAATATTGACTAGTATATGCATGTTGTAATAATGATCAGTGCATGTTATATTAATGAAAGGCGCATGTTATAATAATCGTAATTAACAATATATGTTATTATCTTTGTACGTATATGTTATAATAATGACCGGTACATGTTATATTAATGACAGATGCATGTTATAATAACCATGATAATATTGTATGTTATAATAATGATCAGTGCATTTTATATTAATGAAAAGTGCATGTTATAATAATGATCAGTGCATGTTATATTAATCAATTAAGGCTACTAGCTCAAGGGAAGAGTATTGCGCTACATTGCGCAAAGGTATGGGTTCGAATCCCATGTAGCCTATATACATGTCATTGTTGGTATTCTATTTTGTTTTGATTATCCTATCATACTAGCGTAAAATTTATAGGAAAACGACACAAAAGCACCATAATTACGGAAACGAAGGCAGCCTATGTGGGACTTGAACCCACATCTTTCGTGCAATGGCACGATGCTCTACCAGTTGAGCTAATAGGCTTTATAAGGAGACATCGGTGAACCAGAGAATAAATCTGCATCTGTCAAATGGGCATTTCATTCCTCTGGAGAAGTAGTTGCACACTGGCATTGAGGGGTTTATTTCATTTCTGTTAGCTGCAGAAACTATTGCTTTGCAAACTTCCGAACCCACTTTCCCTGCCTTAGCGTATTTTCCACGAACATGGACATTAAAAGATGATGCTTTAGAACCCTCATAGAAGTACATCTTTTCCGGGAAAACTTTGATGCTCAAGCCTTTTGGGGAATGTACAGTTGAAATGTACGTAGAGTTAGGAGATCCGACATTTATTACATGCCTTGTAACTTTCCTTCCGTGATTCCTTTTGAGCTTGCCGATTGAGATAGATGGATAGTTGATCTTTGAAATGAGCATCTTCTTAGACGTTGCATATGAATTATTTGATTATTTATACGTGGGAAGTGCTTGATCATCCAAAGTTCCCTGTTTTCTCCGTCCAGCACGCTGCATAGCACGTGTTTTACGAACTTCTGCAAGTTGACCTAGCAAGAGCTTTCTTCGATCTGTAATTCTGTCATTAGAGAAGTTCAAATCATGTCCCCACAATAATTAATTAAACATATATTCACCTTGAAAGAAACTGATCCTATCTGATCGAAAAGGGGGAGGGAGAGAGACACTAAGAAGATAAGAGAAGGTATGAGGAAAATTTTATGAGAAAGGGAAGGGTGTCAGAGGAGAAACAGAAGAAAGACACTCATGAGAACAGAAGTAGGGGCTAAAGATCTTCAGTAATCATTTAATCATATGAGGAAAGTCGTCGTAGTCAAATTAATCTTTCCAAGTTCCAATTACACCAAAAAATGACAAACGTCCATTGGGCATACATTTTCCAATAGCTAAACATAGAATTGAAGTTGAGCAATGACAATTGTACAACGCTGAAAGTGCAACATTGGTCAGAAAGGCGAAATAAATCAAAGGCAACATCCACGTCAAACCACATCCAAAAACTGAGTAGTTAACAGATTTCCAAGGAAAAAAAAACCTTCGGCGTTGAAGCTCCAGTTCAGTTTCTCCAGCACCGCTAATAAATCCTTGGCCACCACCTCCTCTCCTGTAATTGGGATCAATCAAAATCATGAAGGTTTTAATGACAATTATGGACATAAAATGAAAGATGAATAAAACGTTCATACAACATAAGAGTATGCTAGCAAAGTGATAACCAAGATCAAGCAAATGTTTACTGATTTTGCTCTAAAATGTGTGGGGTAAGGGGCTGGACACGTGACAAGCTGCTAGCGTAAAGTGTCGAAATACATAGCAGTCCTGCTAAGTGCTACAGATCAATAGCATAAGCTACTATAGCTAAAACAGTTTGAAATGTTACAACATTGTCTTTCAGCTCACGGAGAAAGGAAGCTCACCCTCGAGCACTAACAACTTCAGCTTCCCCTTTTGCTCCAAAAGTATAACTTCCACTAGTGCCACGCACTCGAACAAGCCGACTCTTTTTATACATCAAAGCAGCTAACTCAGCCTGAAAGTATTTGAGATTCATTGGATTACTCTCTTTTCAAGAAAAGAATAATTAGATTATGGAAATTGATGGGCCTATAAGGCTATATCTACAATACCTGAAGTCTTGCTTCCTTAGTGTACGCATGAGCATGGAATATCTCTATGATAAGTCCAACTCGATCCAAAACAGGCACCTCCCACGCCCTCTGCAATAGGATGTTAGCTAATGAGCTCCGCCTAATCAAGGCATTTGTTTGCAAATGATAATGAACTAACTACAATGGGAATAGCTTAAGCCACTTACTTGAAAAACAGAAAGCAAAAGGAAAAGCATTGAAATAACTGAGCAAGGTATTATCATAGATCCCTTTCCAATTAGAAAGGCTTGACAACCGTGCTCTACAACATTGTAACCTCTTTCTGTGTTAAAGCTTTGTGAGAAACTACCAAGCCCGGGACAAAAAGCATTTGTCGACTGCTATCCGCGCATTATTGTAACATGGCTTCATCTTTATCATTACAAGGTTATACCATTATTGTTACAAAGGATAAACTATTATGGCCAATCCTCAATTGTAGTACCTTAACAACCCAAAAATAAATCTGGACAACAAATATCCACAATTAGACTATTATCTTGCTACCCGCGCATTATTGTAACATGGCTTCATCTTTATTGTTACAAGGTTATACCATTATTGTTACAAAGGATAAACTATTATGGCCAATCCTCAATTGTAGTACCTTAACAACCAATTCTTTCGTAATTGAGCAACATCGTTAACGTAAACACAAAAACGCATGATACTATCTATTAAACAGCCCAAACTATCTCAAATATATCCCAAACACAGTCTCGAGAATACGTATAAACTCAAAAAAATTGTAGATGAACACAAAGTAGGCTTTGGTCTATACAATTAACTCTTAACTCAAATTATTCGCAACATGTTGGCACAAAACAACCATGATATATACATCGGCACCATGACCCCTGAGGCTTACGATCTGCAACTATTATAAGGCAATACGAGTAACTGCTAACAATATACTATCGATTTTCGCAATTGAGGACGCAACGGAGAACAACTTTCGCAATTGTCTTCAATGAGATAAACAATCCATAATTTTCGCAATTGGCTAACGAATTTAACATCACTATCATATGACTCCTTCAATTTACTTCATAATCATGATTAACTAAGCAAGTTATAGTAGTAGAACGAGATAAAATTACAAAACAAAAAAGAAAAAAACTGCACTTTTCTTAAATTTTGGGGTTTTTTTACCTCTAAACTGAAGTGTCGTATATAACAAGATTCAATTTAAAATAAGACTAATTAACACAGCAAATACCAGAAAATCACTTGACAAATGAATTCCATTTTACAACAACATAAAACCCTAAAATAGCGATATTTGTAAAATATGTCAAAATAATACCTTTGTGTTATAATCAATTGTAGATCTTGATAGCGGCATGTCCGATTACAAAGAAATTTAGTGTTATAATCCTCAATTTCTACAACGAACAGTGATGATTTTTAGGTTTTTAATTCAATTTGGGGGTTTCTCTTTGGTAGAGAGAGAACGAGGGAGCTTACAGAAAAAAATGAGCTAAAGAAAGGATTTAACTTAGATTTTGGGGTTTTGTTCAGTTTGATATGGGTGACGTGGAGCAATCTGGAGCATTCAATTGCTTTGATCCAACGGCCCTTATGTAGAGGACCGCCACACCCTAACGAGCCGCCACACCGGAACCGCGCCCTATATATATATATATATATAGGGTTAAGATCCGGTGAGAACCACTAACTCGGTGAGAACTCGTGAGAACCAAAGAAAATTACGATCAACTCTTAATGCGAATGTGTAGATATTTCATTTACCCTTATTTTTATCCATTTTCACACTTGGTTTGATAAATCTAATTTATTTTAAATAAATATATTGAAAAATTGTGTATATCGCGTGCAAAATAATATAGATACACTAAATTGTGTTGTACATACACTAAAATATGTATTAGATACACAAAAAATTTGTAGGTACATTGTTTTGTGCAGTAGATACACAAAAAATATATAATGCGCATAACCAACATTTTTTTCATATATTTTTGTAAAAATAAAATAAGTTTATCAAACCAATTATGGAAATGAATAAATATAAGGGTAATGGAGATACCTAAACATTCGATTTAAGCATTGAAGGTGATTTGCATTGGTTCTCACGAGTTTTCACCGAGTTAGTAGTTCTCACAGGATCCTAAATCTATATATATATATATATATATATATATGAATGAAAAATTTAAGCATATACTCTGTACATGATTGTTACGTGAATACGTAATGGATATATATGTGTACGAAGTATTGTAATAATGTACACAAATACACAATGCTTGTATTTATACTCACAAAGCACATAAGGTTTTCGGTTGGTCCTCCAGATTGGTTCACAGAGCCGGTACTTATCCTCCTGCCGTTTATGATCTCTAGGACTAGTACGCCAAAGGCGTAGACGTCAGATTTCACCGAAAATTGACCATGAAGTAAATATTCCGGTGCCATGTAGCCGCTGAAATCAATGAATAAACATGTATTCAAGTAAATCATCAGGTCATGAATTAAATTGTCTAATTGACTCTTAAATTACAACAATCCGATAACATAAAAATTAATTAAGTCGGGAGACCATGTAAAGATGGACACAGTCCAGTTTCAATATTAAGGCCCTTAATTAATATAGACATTGAACTATAAAGCATATGAAAACTAGATAGCAGGACTTACTAAGTTCCAACAACTCGACTGGTATCAATATGTGTTTGTTCGAGAGCACATATTCTAGCCATGCCAAAGTCCGCGATTTTAGGGCTCATCTCTGCATCTAGCAACACATTGCCAGCTTTAAGGTCCCGATGGATGGTACGCATAGGTGAATCTTCGTGGAGATATAGCATGCCTCGAGCAACTCCTCGAATTATCTCAAAACGGACTGACCAGTTCAATTCTTGTCTTTTCTCAGAATCTGTTGTATTCAGATACAAATTTCATCATACGTCACACAAATCCGGCCAATTCAACTCCGTATATGTTAATTAAGTGACAGATATCGCATGTCCACACGATATACGTAATAAGGTTGAGGAGATAGAATACATACCAAATAGGAAGTAGTCGAGGCTCTTGTTAGGTACATATTCATATACAAGTAACGCCTCGTCTTCTTCTAGGCAAAATCCTAGTAATCGGACCAAATTTCTATGTTGAAGCTTTGCAAGAAGTACAACTTCATTCTTAAATTCTTTATCACCTTGGCCCGAGCCATGTGACAACCTTTTCACGGCTATTTCTCGTCCATCGGGTAATGTACCCTATAATCAATTCACAAAATCAAGAAATTATTGCAATTACAAAATACTTAATCCATCTAATTTGATCGATTCTTTACATTTGATTTTTTTTAATCCATGAATACACGTACAGAATATCTTGAATCAAAGACAATAATTAGTTATGGTGAAATAATTTTCAATCAAATGTACTTAGAAATGTACATACCTTATAAACAACTCCAAAACCACCTCGACCAATCTTACTGTCATTAGAGAAATTGTTAGTGGCAACTTGGAGAGTTGTCAACTCGTACTGAAGCGACTCGGCCGTCATGAAATCATCCTTATTACCCATCGGAGACAACGGTGCTACCTTGGCCATTGGGGTCGGGGCAAAGGGAGTAGGAGAGGGAGACGACGGAATAAATGAAACACTTTGACTTGGTACCGCATCTTCTTTTACTACCGCACTATTATTATACGTCACGCCTTTTGAAATTATCGAAATTAAAATGTTAGTTTCACTTTAATTAACCTTGTAAATTGTAATTAATAGTTATAGGGGACTATACAGTGAAATAGTTACCGTTATGAGAAGAATTGTTCGCGACATTTGTTTTGTTTCTTGATTTTCTTGAACACGTACAACAAATAACTACGCCTATGATAATTAGGACCGCAATGACGACTACGGCTGCACCGATGGCAATGAGGATTTTTTTGGTTTGTCCTGCGAAATATTAGATTAAAGATTGAGCGTGTGGATTATATTCTATGAGACGGTTGCATATACAAGGAAGTTGAGCGTGGTATTCTGTATTTAAATTTGTTTATTTCAGGGATGTAGATAAATAAATGGAGTCTTACGCACAAAAAATATTTTAATCAATTGATAATCCAAAATCGTTGAACAAAAACCCACTCTTATTTGTTATTGTGGATCATATTAATTTAAAAATGAACGATTTAACCTAGTTTTTAAAAAAAGATTAAGGAAATGACTGAAGTGAGTAATGAAAGTATCTTGAGATGAGTTTTGTCGGAGCTAATTTGTTGGATTTCTATGATTAGTTGTCCCTCACTAGAATGGGCTTCAAGTGTACTGTGTATATAACTGTAGGTCCTTTTGAACCGTGAACTTTTTATCACATTGATTATAGTATTATACTCTCATATAATGTCAAGAAATCAGATCGGCAAAAGTTTAAATTGATAGTTATAGAATCACCATCGATTGATTTATATACTCTAACAAGTTTTGACAAAAAGCTGCTCTGAATTATGTTATTACTAATAAAGTTTGTGTAGAGACTAGAGACTAGAATCGCAATATGTTACCTGATGATGTCGAAGGAGAAGCACCATCGGAAGTACTTTGAGTAGGTGTTGAATCAGCTGTGAATAATTGAGGAACGTATTAATAACGTAAACATACAAATATGTTACGGAGTAATTTTTTTAAGGCCTCTTACAATGATTTTTATCGATATATTTTAACAAGAAAGTTTATGTCGAACAATCCGACAATAATTTGATGACTTCATATCAAATTATAGCTATTTGGAGCACGACTGACATTGGTGAAAGAGAACGAGGTTTTTCTTTTAATAAATGGTACTTCGTACTTAAATTCAGCAAAGAGTGACAACGATCGCACCTGGGCTTGAAAATGTACTTGAAGTTGGCGTCTGATTTGAAGAAGCTGTTAAATATAATGGAAAAAGAATCTCAATTTCTTATTAGCCATTAATAAAAATTGTCATTTATCATTCCATTTTGGGTTTTTTTCGAATGCTACCTAAATTTTAGCCCATTTGTTAAATGACTACCTAATCTTTTGGAAATTAATCATAACTACCTTAACCTTTACACTTTTTGTGAGATACTACTAAAATCAAGATTCCGACCAAAAAAGGTCAAACTTCGGCGTTGACCTACCTTGTGCACGTGACTTTGATTAAAAAACGTTATTTTTGGAAAAAAAAAAAAAAAAAAAA
>JAUEKU010164821.1:0-11886 GCA_032274805.1 Gypsophila paniculata
AAAGCATTTTTCGTGAAAAAAATTATGGTGTAATTTTTATAATTTTTCTCAAAGTATATTTTTGTAAAATTAAAAGTTAAAGGTTTACCTCGATATTCGAAAACGACTTATATTTTAGAATGGAGGGAGTACTTGATATAATTTTATGTAGTTTTAAAGTCATAATCAGTCATTAACGTAGGGAAGTATTTTTGGGGGACGAGCACCAAATAAAATAATGTAATCCAAAAGAATTGAAAAATTTTAATTAAAAAACTCAAAATATTCACGATTCAGCAAGATAAACGCCCTTATTTATACATTACACATTTATACATACAAAATATCATACACAATGATAATCAAAATATTTAATTTTGATATGTTCAGAGGTAGATATCTTGGTTATAATTCTAAAGCAATTAGTAGATCTTATCACCGGTGGTAATACCACCGGTGATATGATCTATTAATTGCTTTAGAATTAATGGTAAAATGATCTACTAATTGATTATAATACCACCAATGGTAAAACTCAATAATTTTACATGAAAACTCAACTAATTTTATTAAAATATCAATAACATTAAACAGAAAGCTCGACAACTTTACAACAAAATTCGACAACTTAACAATTAAGCTGAAAAAGTGTAATTCCGTTGTACAATGCTACTATACCACTGGTGGTATAATAGTATTTGTGATTCTAAAGTATATAAATATACAATTATCTAATGAAAATCATATATGATACTCGTACAAAGTATTAAATATAAAAATTTATTTCTACTATTCACGCTGTGTATATAATTTGGTAATATGTATATGTCGGTTACACATGAGATTATTAACTATTTTTTATTTAATTATCAAATTGCATTTTTAGTAATCAAATAGGGTTTGGGTTGCTTAGAGTCAAGGTTAGCATGGAAAATTTGACTCACAAATAAGCAATTTAGCGAGTATGTGATGTTTTACTCATCAGACTTGTATAAATTTCTAAGTTATTATTTATACTCACGCTTTGGTCAAACCCACTTCACGCTTTGGTCAAACCCACTTCTTTTACGAGTTGGGCATGTGAGTTAAATGGATTGTCGTCTCACTCATGAACCTTTTTAATATTTTCAACTATTTAATCTAGGAAAGTGCTAGGGCGCCACCCGGTGGTACTCAAATTGATTACCACCCAAATTAAATTAATAAAAAAATTCGTAAAGTAAATTTAAACTAATTTTTATGACCAAATCAAAATGGGTAATTTGGGAATAAAATCTATCAAAATTAATTGTTTTTTTTTAAAACATCTATTGTAATTAATTGAAAATGTTTTCGAGGCAAGTTTTGTTTGTGAATCCCAGTTCATATCATTAAACACCCATAACTAAACTATATCCTTTTGTCAATCACCAATTTTAGACGAGAGTACTTAACTCATATGCCCTATTTTCATATTTAAAGCCTAAAATTTTTGAAATCGTTATTCATGATCTTAGTTTATGAATTTATGGGCGACATTGTTAGTCGTTGGTCGAGATCAGAGCATTTATCTTTCGTTTATCATCATCTTTCCATCTCACTAGATAGTAGTTGATCAAATTGCATAGTTTTGGATTGTCTTCATTAAAGTGGAATTATTAATCATGGAAATTGCTATTTTTTTTGCATGATTCATTCCAATTTTACCCTTTCAAATACTAAAAACAAAATCTTTGAATGAATCATAAATAATGAGTAATTTCTCAAATTGTCCTGGGTGTTACAGAAATTAAGCGCCACCAGGTGGCGCTATCTCATTTTCCTTTAATTTATAGTTCTATGTGTTTATGGAGAAGAATATAAAAATTACACCCATAAATTCCCACATGCTTAAAAGCTATCTAAAAACCAATATTTTATGAAATATCGAACTTATATTTCACTTTCAAGCATTTATTCTAAAATAAATATTTATGATTGGATGGGGCATTAATTTGAACTATTGATTTTGGGTGATAAGAAGTACTCCGTACTTCGTATGAATTAAAATGTCTTTTGTATTTTCAATTCTTTTGAAAATAAGCATGTAAATGAATGACTTAATTGAATATCGTACTCTAAATTTCAACTCTATATAAAATAATTCCGTGATTTATCACGGGTTTAACGCTAGTAAAATCTTAAACTATTGTGTGATAGCTTAATTGATTTGAGACTCTTTTCTTTTTTTAATGTTTTAATTTGATTTGATTTTATGCGGTCTTTCTTTAAACCTAGTTTCCCGATATATTTATTGTGGTTTTAGCGAGATTGCAATTTTTTGAAGGAGGTTATTTTTTTTTTAAAATAGTAAGTCTTAGGTAAGACGGTCTTATTTTAAGTTATCATAAGACCATTTTACGAAGGGTTACAATTAAACATTAATTGGTTACAAATAATATTGAAATGGTAACATAATAAAAACAATTATTATCCATGATTAAAGAGATATGAAATATATCACATTAGGTACTACGATAAATGATTACTACTACCATTAAAAGTATTACCAAATTAATATAAGTGGTCACAATTAACTATATGTAATGTGATCTTATTTTAACTTAAAATAAGACGGTCCTATAGGAGAATTTGTGTTTTGTAAAAAGTAAATATATACGATTTTAAAAAAATTTAATTTTTTAAAGGAAAATTTAATTTTTCTTGTTTTAAACGCTAAATACAATTTTTGTCAAAAATTTGACCATTACCTCCAAAAGACGAAGTTTTCAAGTGTAATACTAAAAAACAATATATTGTGATCCTTGAATGCTTATTACAATAATACTTTTAGTTGATAGTCATTTTGGTAGTATAAAACTATAATGTTGCTGATAGATTTAGTTCTTTTTCTTTTAGTTAACAAACTTTCTTAAGTGGATTAGTTTAAGTTAGTAAGTGTGAAAAAAAAAAATATAAACTCTCAAGATCTACGTAGATACATTTGGCAAAACAGACCCGACTAGATTGAATCGACATGATAAAAAGGTTAACTCGAGACCCGAATCTGACGTTAGATCCAAATTTGACTGGAAAAGTGTAACCTTAACTTGACCCCAAACACGAGTTAACCCAACCCAGACCAGACCCAAATTAAATCTATTGAACCGACCTACCTGATATTGACCTGATTGTAATTACTCCTAATGAGTTAAAATCATCCAAAAAATAATATAATCTAATAAATTATATAAGAAAAAAATAACGATACAACCAAACAAAACAACAAGTATTGACAACAAAATCACTCATATTCATTAGACCAATAATTTATTTGATTGCTATAATCAATTATTAGCCACGGTAGAGAGGTCATACGTGGCTACGAGCAATCATTAGCCACGATTATGAAATAACATGTGGCTAAAGTATTTAATAGCCACATGCGTGGCTTAGTACGTGGCTAAAAGCAATTATTAGCCACAAAAGTGGCATAATTCGTGGCTAAAAGCAATTATTAGCCACAGTCATATTTTCCCGTGGCGTAATTATTTATGCCAATATTGAACATTTTTTGTTCCGTGGCGAAGTAAATTTATGCCACGAATTATAAATTCCTGTGGCATAATTCGTGACCCAAGTGACATTTTGTTGTAGTGCGTAGATGTCCGAAAGGGGGCCGATGTTTTACCTTCACACAAGAAGGTGGAATTCCTTTCACTTTCCTTAGTGGTGTTGTCTGACACTCCTTTCTTGGTTCACAAAATACAACTGTTGGCTCCATCGTCATTACGAGGCAACATTGTACCAAACTCCTTTATGAATATGTTTCCGTCTTTGGTACAAGGTTTTCTCAAGTTTGTGTCGTATGGACAATCACATTCCCTTAATCCAAGTTAATGGCTTCGATAGATGTACTTTCGATGACCAATGTGGGTGTTCCGTTTTTACCGAGCATGGTAACAAGCTAATTGCACTTATCTCATTTGCTATGGGATCTTCTAAGTTTTTGATTCCAGCTCATATTTTGCGGGAGGCTTTTCATAAAAATCTTCATATTCTCGCACAATTTGAGGTTAATTCTATTGCACTATTTTATTGGTGGTGAAAATTGTTTTTAGGGTGTTTGTCTCTTTTAATTGTTTTGTGAGGGCGTTGCTTTATGTAGTTGGATCAGAGTGCTTTAAATTCTTTGACCTTCTTTTAAGTGCTGGTTGTAACACCCCATAATTTTCGGACTAGTTTAAGTATTCTTTTCATATTAAGTAATATTTTATTTCCAAATTAAAACTTTTAGGCCCCTTCCGTTGGAGGATAAAAACTTGGTTTCCCTTTTTACTTCAACCTATTATTTTTTAACCCTTAATTTTAGATATCAAATTTGGTTACCTTTATTCTTATGAAAATATTTAGACGATCGTAATTTTATCGTCATTAATTCGAATCGCGCACTCTCATAATTATTTCAAAAGCAGCAACAAGAACTACACATTTACAGAAGGAAGCGGTATCAAAATTTATTGATCCATAAGGCGAAAATCAAGTGTCAAAGGCTAGCTAAACTACTTCGTACTTCTAATAGCGAATAATAAATATCACGACCATTTATAACGTAATTTTTGAGCTTTAAAAACGTTATTTATTAGTACGTGTTATACACTCCGTAATTTTTGACATCATAATTAATAACATTTGGTACATTATTTATATTAATTATGTTTAGTAGAAATTATATATAGTCGATATGATTTAAACAAAATTTTACACCATCAATTTATAATACATTTGTGCAATTTGTTATGTATAAAAAGACAAAGATTAAAAATTAATTAATAGTTGAGATAAGTGTAGACTATGCCTAACTCCATACATATGTCCATCGTAATATAATTACACATAGTGACATAACCCACCTTTTTACATCCAATAACAAGACCATAAATCAGATGTAATACATCATTCATTAAGTTTTTGAGTATA
The DNA here is from genome assembly GCA_032274805.1 of Gypsophila paniculata. NCBI lineage: Eukaryota > Viridiplantae > Streptophyta > Magnoliopsida > Caryophyllales > Caryophyllaceae > Gypsophila > Gypsophila paniculata. The sequence goes on from JAUEKU010164821.1 coordinate 4,918, forward strand.
TGTATAAAGTTTTTGAGCTTTGTTACAAACTCTCATAAAAGCTCAAAAACTTTATAAGAAAACTCGAAAAATAGAGAATTTGAGGTACTACATCAGATTCATAATCCTATTTTCTTTTAATATTAGACGGTTTTACAAAAGATCTATACTTAAAATATTAAAAATAATATAGAGGGAGAAATAGAGAGAGATATAGAAGAGGGTTAAAACTTTAAAGTGTGGTAAGGAAAGGGAACATGCCCAATTTCAACCCAGCAACTCTGTTCTTTGCTTCTTCTCTCTTTCTCAAATTCCTAAGGTCTTCTACTTTCTCTCTCTAAATTTATTTCTTATTTTTATTAGTATTAATAATAATTTTATTATTTTCATTTTATGTTTTATCTACTTTTTTTTAGTACTATTTAATATTTTATTTTGATTTTCCTTTTATGGGTTAATTACTTTTTACTATTTTGGTGGCTACAATTTATTTCTACCTTAATTGTACTTTTCTTCATTTATAAAAAAATGATAATAATTTATTATTTTTTTTAAAATATTTTGTTTCTTTAAATGGTAGGAATCTTTGTGTAATTTTTGATTGGATCACCAATATTCTTTTTTTTTTTTTAAAAAAAAAAATTTTTGTTGACAAATGCATGTGCAAGTTTTATGATCATTTGAGGTTATGTTTCTATTTTTATTTTATTTATGGTATGAACTTTGGTCATTTCACACAAGTACACTTATTGTTATTGTTTGTTTGTTATTCCACTTGGATAAATTAACCTAAAATTTTACTAAAAAAAAATTACTGTAAGAAATAAAAAAATTAATTGTGTGAATATTTTTTTTTGGGTTTTTAGTTTTTACCCAATTGAGTATATTTTATGATGAAGCATTATTGTGTCATGTTTGGTTGTTTTTGTTGCTCTTTTTATGTGTTGCTCTACTATTGGTAGGTTTCTCTTTCAAGTAACTTCCAAATTTAGTTGTTGGTATTTTTGTTGCTAAATACTCCCATTATTTTCTACTTTCATACCATCTAATCTAATCTTATATATGAGTACAATTCTCGTAATTCTCCTCATTTTGAGAATCGTATACAATTGGATTAAACCGAAGAAATAATATTTTATCTGTCCTTTCTTTTTTGGTTAGATCAACATTTCAACCAAAGTCCTGGATTTTTTTTATTTTATTTTTTGTTTGTTTCTTTTGGAAATTTGGTCAACTGATCTATAGGTGGAGTATAAGAATCTCATTTAAATTTGGCATATTTTTTTTTTTGTTTTGCATGCATCTAATGTGTTTAACTATAAAAACTATACACGTCTCCAATAATCGGAAAGGAAGGGGGAGGGACAAATTTTCCGTCTGGATTGAAACAATTATAAATCGTTTCAATCAAAACAATGAAAAAGGATCCTTCCATTTCCCCCTCAACTCGAGTCCCTCAACTCTAAGTATCAAAATGATTTGGGGTCAGCTAACTCGGAATACGTCTAGTACTTTTTGACTAATGCTACCAATTGTGTATTTCACTTGGTGCAGATAATTCAATCCTCTGAACAACCAGTACAGTACAGTACAGTTCAGTTCGATTTCAGGTGAATAGCAAACATTTTCCTGTTGTAAAACGATTTCGACCAATCGAATGTCGCACCTGTACTCGAACCATCCACAGTGGTGGAACAATTCAAATGACCATCAACAAATCTCGGAATCTCTGTCGAAGAGTCTGAGCTTGAAAATGGACTCTCCACCCGGTCTAGGCCTCAATGCCGCCGTCTCTTTGGGGGGGTTTGGGTCTCATGATCAGGACTCGTCCTCGAGCCAATCGACTCAATCTAACAACCTTGACTTCACTGCTACTGCTACTGCTGGTGTCAACTCTCAGGACCAGTGCATTTCTTCTGAGTCTGGTATATCTTCGCTCTGATAAAGTAATATCCCGTCATCACATTTATATTGTTCTCGTTTGACTTTGGTAATCGACCAAGGTTTTTTTCACATTTATATTGTTCAATACGAGTATCTCTTAGAATATTTGGCCGGATGTCAGGGAACGTTTCTTCTTATGGAAGCAATCGTCGTTACGGATCTAATAGTAATTATTTTGTAAAATTGAAAGTCAAAGTTTTACATTGAAAAAAGCAAAAACAACACGCAGCAATGAAATGGAGCAAGTGGTTATTAAAGTTGACATCGTTTGACTACCAATGAGATGGCGTAGTGTGATATTTGAAGGAAATTAGAATTTCAGTAATTAATTTTGAACCGGTTTTTCGTTCCTATCATTTTGTAGGACAAGAAGTAAATGGTGGGTACAATCTAGCTAGAATGAAGCCGGTTTACATGATGGGTCATCCCGACGCTGCTTGTAATGCTGCTCATATCGATTACAGTCGTACAATGGTAAGCCGTAAGCATTGCTTGATGTACTGTCTTTAATCTGGTTGTTTTGTCTGTTGGACTTATCAAATTCATGTGTTCTTGGCAGACATGTATGCCACATCCTTGTGGCGATCCCTATTTCAACGGGGTATTGACTGCTTACGGATCACCACCTGTCGTAAGTTTCTTCGAATTGCCTGAGTCGTGTTTTAGTTTTACTGTCGGGTTTTGGTTCTCCTTGTCGTTTCCTGCTTGATTAGTTTTTGCTGAAATTCAGTGTTTTGTGGTTTCGTGTTTGATTAGTTTTGGCTGAAATTCAGTGTTGTGTTGTATCGTGTTTGATTAGTGTTGGGGGACAGTTTCAATGTCCTAGGACATTACTATGTTCGAATTTAAAGAATTCGACAACATAGTCAGATTTCCATTTTAGGTTGCTGCGCAGATTCGTTATTGAAATTAAAATCCTCGATTTGCTAGTTACATTTATAATCAACTCCAAATCGATATGACTATGGTACCATCCTTCTTGACGAGATTTAGCTTCGGCTTTGTACCAAATTTCATTAGCTCTAGTCGTCTGTATATGATTTTCTTCTGCTTGGTGTTTTTTATTTATGGTGCATTCAGCGTCTTCTGCTGCACTTTGGACTAGAAAAAAAATATAGACGATAGAATCTCATTGTTAGTATGATGTACCAGATTCAAACACAGATTATGGGGATAACCTCTGCACGACTACCATTACCACTTGATATCTCTGAAGATGAACCCATTTACGTCAATGCTAAACAATACCATGGAATCCTAAGAAGGCGACAGTCACGGGCTAAGCTAGAGGCCCAAAACAAGCTCATCAAAGCTCGAAAGGTAAATGCCTTTTTCTCTGCTGCTGGTTGCGTAAATGTGATGCTGGGATGCAATTTCTCATCAATCACATTTCGTAACCATGCTCGTATCATCGCATTGCATTGTCGCCATGCGACAGTTTCGACAGTCTCCTTCCCTTCATTCAATTCTGGTTTATCAATCTTCCCTTCCAAGAAATCTAATTTGTTTTTGGCATCCATCCCGTTCTTAACTGCCTCAGCCCACAAATCGTAATTATTTCCATTGAATACGATTTGCGTAACATTGCGGTCTGTACTCTCCGAAGGGTGAAGATACAGAGGCGATGTTATTGGGATGGTCTTTGGACCATCACCACTAGCTCCTTTCGATTTATCATTACCTGACATGGTGTATTGTATAAAGTTTTATGTATTTTATTTTTTGTTTATTTTTTTTTCGAATCGAACTCTAGCTCTGATACCATGAGAAAACTAGAAGACAAACATTGGAGTAGAAGATGATTATTATTCTTGATAATAAACGTAATACATCCCTTCCACTTATATAGTTAAACAAACTAAATCATATCTTTGACTATGCTTAAATTACTCCTATTGTTATGGCAACTAACTATCACCAAATATTCACAATATACTCTAGCTAATAATACAATGATATACATGTATAGAATATATATGGTTACCATATTCTAATACTCCCCCTCAAGTTGGAGCACGGGGTGAACCGAGACCCAACTTGTACGATAGGTGATCAAATGATTCCCCTCCAAGAGCTTTAGTGAACAAATCGGCAATTTGTTCCTTACTTGGCACATGATGCGCGTTGATCACATTAGACACCAAATGCTGACGGACAAAGTGACAATCAATCTCGATGTGTTTCGTTCGATCATGAAACACGGGATTTTTTGAAATATGAAGTGCAGCTTGATTATCACAAAACATGAGCATAGGATTTGTATGAAAAACTCCAAGTGACACGAGAAACGATTTGAGCCACAACAATTCGCTTGTGACCGATCCCATTGCTCTATACTCCGCTTCAGCCGTGGATTTAGCCACGGTAACTTGCTTCTTCGCTCTCCAAGAAATGGGCGATCCTCCAATGGAGACAAAATATCCACTTAACGACTTCCTGGTGATGGGACAACCTGCATAATCGGAGTCGCAATATCCTCGTAGTTGATAGTCTGAGTTGACATGAAAAGTAATTCCCTTACTCGGATTTCTTTTAACATACCGAACCACTCGCAAAGCAGCCTCCCAGTGCTCCTTCTTGGGCTCGTTGACAAACTGGGATAGCACATGAACGGAGTATACAAGGTCTGGCCTAGTTATCGTCAAGTATACCAATCTGCCGATTAATCTCCGATACTTCATAACGTCGTTCAGAACAGGGCCCTTTGCCAGCCCCAAATTGTGCCGAGTTGGTATGGGAGTATAGGCCGTCTTTGCGCCTGCCATGCCACTATCTTCAATAATATTCATGGCATATTTCCTTTGGTTGAGGAACAATCCATTAACGCCATGAGCAACCTCAATCCCAAGGAAAAATTTCAGTTTACCCAAATCTTTGATCCCGAACTTTCTGTCGAGAAATCTCTTAAAACTATCACAGGCTGCTTGATTATTTCCCACTACTATCATGTCATCAACATACACCAAGACCCCTATAAAAATTCCTTCTCGGTTTAATGTAAATAATGAATAATCCGCCATGGATTGAACAAAACCATAATCCGTCAACGATACAGTCAACTTCGCGAACCAGTTACGCGAGGCTTGCTTTAAACCATAAATAGATTTCATTAATTTACATACCTTGCTCCCTTTGTCTCTTTCAAACCCTTGTGGAATGCGCATATACACGTCTTCCTCAAGATCACCATGCAAGAAAGCGTTGTTGACGTCTAATTGCTCAATGACCCATTTCTTCTTTACTGCTACGGCGAGTAGACACCGTACACTCGTCATTTTTGCAACTGGCGCATAAGTCTCATGGAAGTCAATACCTTCAACTTGTGTAAATCCTTGGGCTACGAGTCTCGCTTTGTATCGTTCTATTTCTCCATTGGCATGATACTTTATCTTGTATACCCATTTACACCCAATTGCTTTCTTTCCTTCGGGTAATTCAACAAGCCGCCAAGTTCCATTGTTTTCTAGTGCATTAATCTCCTTTGTCATTGCTTCACACCATCTTCCATCTTTGGCAGCTTCATGGTACGAAGTGGGCTCTTTATGCTGGTCAATTTTTGCTAGAAAACATTTATGTGACTCGGAAAACCAATCGTTAGTAACATAATTGATTAATGGATAACGAGTACCTGATTTAGAGGAGGCTGACTGTGTACGGTGAGCATTTCGGTTCGGGGTAATTACTCTTGTTGATTTGCAATAAAAATCTTTCATCCATGCCGGCGCATATTTTTCTCGAGCTCCTTTACCCATTCTGTCCTCTGTGTCCCGACCATTATTATCAATTGTGTCCAATATTTCATTGTCTGTGATGCTCTCTCTGATCTCGCCACTGTCAGTCACGGCTTCTTCGAGTGACACGGCATTATCACTCGTATCATTAACGTTTGTTGTTCCATCATCACTCATATCCATATTGACACTCCCCCTGTCTACCAAATTCTGCTTCTTCAATAGCCCATCAGCATGCATTTGGGCGTGGCTGGTATCAGTAGTAATCAAATAGGGGAAGACGTGTTCATAGAACTTAACATCTCGTGACACAAAAACTCGTTTTTCTTTAATATCATACACCTTCCATCCTTTCTTACTATGCGGATAACCTATAAAAATACATCGTTTTCCACGCTCCTCAAATTTATCCCTCGGTTTCTCATTGTTATGCACATAACATAGACATCCAAAAACTTTGACATTCTCATAATTTGGCCTTTTGCGATAAAGAAGTTCGAATGGAGTTTTGCCATTTAACAGTGGTGTAGGGGTGCGATTTATTAAGTAAGCAGCGGTCACAATACATTCCCCCCAAAATTGTAAAGGTAATCCTCCTTCAAAACGTAAAGCACGGGCTTTCTCTAATATGTGGCGATGTTTCCTCTCAACTCGTCCATTTTGTTGGGGTGTACCAGTGTTGCTGGTTTGAAATAGAATCCCATTCTCCTCATAATACTGTTGCATTGGTCCCGACAACAATTCCGTACCATTGTCACTTTGAATTTTCTTAACATAAGACTCGAATTGGGTCTTTACCATTTGACAGAAAATTTTCATAAAATGGCCAGCTTCACTTTTATCTTTCATAAGGTAAACCCAAACAGCCCGACTATGGTCGTCAACAATGGTCAAAAAATAGTGAGCCTTAGTTAAACTAGCAACCTTATACGGCCCCCAAATATCGCAATGTATTAAACCAAATAAAATATCACACCGTTTATTATTCAACTTAAAAGGTGTACGGGATTGTTTCGCCCTACAACATGAATCACAAACTGTATCCGATGTCCAATGTAAATTACTGCCAATCAAATCAGAAAAACTAAGGAAAATACTCTTTGATGGGTGTCCAAGCCTCTTATGCCACAACTTAGCTTCCTTTGTGACAACAGTATGAGCTACCACTTCTTTCTTCTCCGACTTATATTAATATACCCCATGATGATGCTCACCGCTACCAATCATCATCCTCGTATTCAGGTCCTGTATTTCACAAAAATCGGAATGAAATGTTACTATGCAATTGTTTTCACAAATTAATTGCTTAACAGAA
>JAUEKU010164831.1:0-11883 GCA_032274805.1 Gypsophila paniculata
CGAACAATAAGTTTGTTGATGATGTATGAAATCACATTTTTTCGAATTGATTCTTCTGTAAGTGTCAATTGATGGTACTTTTATTTTGACAGTTCTCAAGAAGTTATCGGTTTCTCTCGTTTGAGGCGTGACTATATGTCAGCCAGACGCCCAGACCTAGTGTCTCAACTCTCAAATCTTTCAAAAAATGGTGCTCTGATTATGTTTGTGTTTCTAACTGTTCCAGCGGTCTCTTATGGAATTGTTCTGCAGTTTCGTCGTTGCATCATGGACTGGGGTCATCAAGTATCACGGACCACGGCCAAGTATGCGGTCCAATCAGGTGATACTTCTTACCAATCTCCATGCAGTAATTCATGTATATGTTGATTCTAAAGTCGAATAAGAATTCTGTCTCGCCTTCGTTCTCTCTTTTTAACAGGTCTTTGTGGCAAATCACACTTCCATGATTGATTTCGTTGTTTTGGAACAAATGACTGCGTTTGCTGTCATAATGCAGAAGCAACGCGGCTGGGTTGGTAAGTATTAAAATCAGTAGATCAGTTTACGTGTACAGAATCCTCTTAAAAGTTCTAGAAACGACTGTTCTTGATGGGTTGTGCAGTCATTTTTCCGAGTATTGTGCAGGATTGCTGCAGACTACTATTTTAGAAAACTTGGGATGCATTTGGTTCAATCGTTCAGAGGAAAAGGATCGTCTAACTGTAGGAAGAAAGTATGTAAATCGAAAGGGGTGATTGATCTACTTAAATGCACTTTGTGTTCTTATTTTTCTCGTTTGTTTTAGGTTAAGGGAACATGTGAATGGAGCTGACAATAATCCGCTTCTCGTATTTCCTGAAGGAACTTGTGTGAACAATGAGTACATTGTCATGTTTAAGAAGGTATGATGCCAATATGCCATACCTTCGATTTCAAACCGTCTTGATTTTCGTATTTTGAAAATTGAAAAACAATGGTGTGCCCGGGAGCTGGGTTACCTCAGTTGTCTGTCAGTCCGCCACTCAGTCAAAACCTATCCTTTCTAAATTGAACGAGAGTTCGTCCCCAAAATTTGGCACAACTCTAACATGTTTCCAGCAAGGTTGGTTAGTGGTTGACAAAAGTGTACTGGATTCTCTTGCCTACATCAGGGTGTATTTGAGCTTGGATGCCCTGTTTGTCCGGTGGCAATCAAGTACAACAAAATTTTTGTCGATGCCTTCTGGAACAGTCGGAAGTAAGATTCTCTAGAAGCCTTGTTCATCTTGTGTTTATGTGGTGCTATGTTACCTAGACTCGGTTAGAATGATCTGACATCCACACTATTTTGGTAAAAAAATCGAGCTCAGACACTCTTCAGTCTTCAGTTCGTGGCTGTTTGCTAATTCTTATTCATATCGTGGTCATAATTTGAGTTTCTAAAAAGGTAGATGCCATTTGGATTCTGTTCATTGTGTGACTGAAGTTTCTGCTGCGTTCTGTGCGCAGCCATTCATTTACGATGCATCTGCTTCAGCTTATGACTTCTTGGGCCGTTGTTTGTGATGTCTGGTATTTGGAACCTCAGACTTTGAGACCCGGAGAGACATCCATTCAATTCGCTGAGAGGTGAACAATTGTTATTGTACTTATTTATAATTTATGTCAACATGGAAGGTTACTTCTTGCGTTAATATTAAGCCATACGGCATGTACAGATGAACATATCCGTAAATCTTACAACCGTTGTCTACTCGTATCATGTTTGTAACTTGTGCTTGAATCAACAAAATTTCGTGCTGGAACTATCTGTTTTGTGAAAATTCACACATTCTTATTGCAGAGTTAGAGACATGATTGCTAACCGAGCTGGCCTCAAAATAGTTCCGTGGGATGGTTTGCTGAAGTATTCACGGCCCAGCCCTAGGCTTACAAAGAGCAAGTATGTTTACATTCTCTAAACCGTCTTACACAAACATGCATCCTTGCAATGTTTGTGTTTATGTACTCGTGTGATTGAGTCCAGGCCTTTTCCGTTTCAACTCACATGACGCCCATACTATATAACACGGAGTATCCATTCCAACACTAGATCACATTTTGAACTTGGTACTCATTGTGCATTTTTTCTTACAGGCAAAAGAGCTTTGCAGAATCGATATTGACGCGATATGAAGATAAATAAGGCCCGCTTATTGGGTTAGCTCTTTCCCTTCATATTTTGCCCTTTTGTAATTAACTACTCCGTATAATTGAATACGGTTATTGTCTTCCCGCTGATCTAAATAATTCAGAAAATTTCTGAAATTGTCCGTCATGTTCGCTCAAAATATTTGAAATAAGCCTCGCTTGTACATGCATATTTTTGGGTCAATGGACCGTATGCTGTTTTTTCTTTTTCTTCTGTGACATGATTCTATTTCTATTGCCTTTTGAACAACCAAAGACGCCTTGCTTGAATTACCCCGATGCTTCCAATAGGGCTCTCTCTATGCTACGGAGTACCCAAGAAGGTGGCTGTATAGTGGCTTTAGTACGATGTACTGCATAACGTTAACCCACTCAGAGTCATGAGATTGCTCGTGTCACCTTTGAGCGGTCTTGTGGTTGGATATCTGTTCGTTGGTGTCGGCGGTTAGCTGATAAAGCTGGTCTGAGGATGATACTCCCTTGATTTCGGTGAACAAACCCTCATTTGACTCTTTTTGTGAGCAAATAAAAGTCAAATGAGGTTTATTCACTGGATTGAAGGGAGTATGTAATCAACGCGAGTCTATTTCGACCATGGTTTATAATATTGGCCGCGACAATGTCTCGTGGCTGAGTTACATGAGATTGTAGCGGCAATGTTTATTGAAATACAATACCCTAGTCGTGTCGGAGAAAAACACTTGATCTCGTCTGAATGTTTGTTGCAAACTTGTGGCCTCGTACTTCGAAAGTAAGACACTAATTCACAATTACACCATACGTTTTCATAAAAGTTGATTAACGGGGTGTAAGTGAGATGAATTAAGCTCGATATGAACTTCAAAGTGTACTCGAAAATACCAAGTTCGAGCTTGGGCTCTACTACGAAATGAATAAGGATATTTTTCATTTCCTAAAAGAAATAGAGGTACATTGCCTCTTGCAAAATGGCAAGCTTACTTTGAATTAATACATCTTCATTTGTTGGGTTTCGTTTGATCGTTTCAAAATTAAGTCTGATCCAATAATAAGAAATTGAGAAGAAAATAAATCCGAACCACTAATAAATTTTTTTTTTTTCATTTTTTATTAGTTTTATCATTAAGATTTACGTCAAGAAATTGAGGGGATCATTAATAATAGAAGGGACCAATCAATAAAACACATAAGAAACACAGAAACCTTTCTCCCTCTAAAAACCCCAAAAAAAAAAAAAAAAACCCAAGAAAACTCATTAACCACCGTCTCCCCCTTCCTCCCACCGGTCCTCGGCCTCTAGATCGCCGGAGGTGGCTACCTCGTAGCCATCCTCCGGCGATCACTCACTCTCTTCTTGATTGATTCAATCAACCCATGCTTTATCCTCCTTTTCTCCGGCGATCTTCTCGGGCATCCCTTCCTGATTCCGATCTACCTTTGCATGCAGTGGGGTATCTCTCAAAATCATCCTTTTGTAAGTCACCTCAAATTTCTAATCTCAAAATCAAAAAACAAAACTAATAGAAAATAGGGGAAGTTGTTTCTTTAAAAAAAAAAAAAAAAAAAAATTAAAAAATTAAGGTTTCTTGTTTGAGCACCTATCTTCACGCGGGGGGTGGGGTGGGGTTACGTTCAGCTTTGTCGCTGTTGTCTTCTGAGATAGGTGCTTCGGTTCTTTTAGTGTCGAGGTGGTCTTCGGTGCTTCGGGTCTGTCCTAAGGGTTGGGGGGGGGGGTTTCGGGGTTTTGATCAGGTCCGTTCTTCGGTTTTGGGTTGGTTTTTATTGATCCCTTTGCATGCATGTTACTGTCGGGTTGGATTTTGGTGGGATTTGCTCCTTTTGTTATAGAAGGGGTCTAGCTGGGTTGTTTGTTTCTCTTCCTTTGAGTGTAGTGGGTTCGGTGCCGGTGGTGTTGGTTGGTTCGGAGGTGGTGGTCTTTCTAATAGTGCATCAATGTCTGTCACCATTAGCTTATCGTTTTGGACTGTTTGTTTGGGTCTTGTCAATAAAGTAATTAGGAAGCATCACTTGTGGTCGTTAAGAGTGTCCTGCCTCTTAACTTATAGGCTTGTGAGGGTGTCCTGTCCCTTATCTTTTAGCCTATTGTTGTGTGCTACTAATGGCGTCTACAAGGTGATTATGTGCTCGGTTGGTGTTGGATGTTCCACAAAAAGTCCTTTTGTGGTGTTGGCCAGGAGATTAGTCGTGGGATGTTCTTTTTTCACGATTCTGCACAAGATTAACTTTCTGGATTGCTGTACTCTTGACTGGTTAGTTAGATCACCAAGACGTAGGAGACTTTTCTCCGTTGGAGACAGACTGTATAGTCTTGTATTCCACTTTCAATTTCTACGTCCTAGTGGCGTAAGTGCGTCTTGTTCTCGTCACTCACCAAATCAAGGGTGTCAATGGTCCGTTGGAGTTTCCAGCTGTAAAGATGTCGTTGGAGATGTTCCTCGCACTCATTCTACCGTACTCCACCAGCACACCATGGATAATCAGCACTATCATCTTATCTATCCTCAGCTTAGTTCTAGTAGTAGTTATATTTGCTGCATTGTATTAGTCTTCGCCTCTAATTTAGTAGACTTGCTATCTTCTGGATGTAATTTAGGTTCTTTTATGAACCTTTGCCTTATATAATTACATCTTTTCTTGTTGCCAAAAAAAAAATTACAACTCACTTTTTAATTTTTTTTTTTTAATTCTCATATAGATTTTACTGATAAAACGCTCTTACAAAATACTCAGATACTTATTGTTTAAAATTTTCTAGTCAAATGGTTTCGGAATGTAACATGAAAGGACTAAAGATTTCATAGAACTACAGTCTATAGAAAATGGTGATGGAACTATGAAACCGTACGGCGTAGTTCAATTAGATCCATAGATAAAGCTCACTTGATTGTTCTTGTTTTTCGCTTTACTATAGTTGGTCATGGCCCAATACAAGCCCAACAAACAGAAATGGTTATGTATGGCGCGTTATCATGTCAATAGACAATAATCCCAACTACCTTCTTTCAATTTTAATGCCAAGTAAAAGTCTTTTCAAATTAATTTTAAGTTAATATATGATTTTTAATTTTTCACCCGACATTAATATTGTCGATTTTTAGCTAAAAATGAAAATTTTTCGATATTATGATTAGTTTGTTTGAAAAACAAAAAATATGGTGGAACGCTAACTCTATTAGATATGGTTGGAATTTTTTTTTTTCGAAATATTTGTTTTCACTTATACGGAGTAATTATTTAGAAAAAAAATGCAAATTGAGATTAATATAATGGTGTATTTGGATATACAGATTTAATTTGAAAATCTAGATTTAATTCAAATTACATGTTTGAGAAAATTAAAGAATTTGGATTTGGATTTGAACCAAATCCAACTCCCAATCCCGTACATGTATATACTTGGTATTTCCAATTTCAACTCTCACCCTATGTCATTCCCAATTTTGTCATTTTACTTTCAATATTTCAAATCAAGATTTTCAAATGAAATGATGGTTCCCAAATACTATCTAAGGACTAGCAAACTCGACAAACAGGTCGTATCACCCCGCATTCGTGTTATTGTCACATGTAAACGGGTCATGAACCCTACCCGACCCAAATCCAACTCAATCAGATTTTATGCATGTCGTGTTCGTGTTAACACGCTCACATAAATGGGTCATCAAGCCTCAACCAAACCCAATCAATTTCGTGTCAAGATCTTGTCGAATATTCGTGTCCATATTTGAAAAGTTTAAATGTATATATTTGACGGAAGATTATATTAATTTGGTTTTAGTTTACGTACTAAAGAGGTTATTCGTGTCAAGTTTGTGTTTAGTGAACTCAAACCAGACCCATTTTAATTAAATCTCGTTTCGTATTCATGTTGACCAACTTATATAAATGAATCATGAAACCTCAATCTAGACCTATTAATTTCGTGTCGAGTTTGTGTTAGGTTTTCGAGTTGTGTCATTGTTTGTGGGTGTGGAAACCAAAATTTTATATTTTGGTAACTAGAATTATATTGTATCTTTTGTAGTTTTAGATTATTATCAAAAAATATTATGATGATATATATAGGATACTAGAAGATATATTCTGTATTACTCTCTATACAACTATAAATACGAGTTTCAATTTAGGGTTCAGGGGAGAAAAAATAAGTTAATGAAATAAGCCTCAAGGCCCCATTCTAGTAGTACCAAATTGTATGGATGATGGATTTAGCCGTCGACAAGACCCCGTAGTCCTATCAAAACTACTCAAAATCCTAGAAGATGGAATCAAGAGAGTCTGGAATTTGTAACCCACTATCTTTCGAATAATAAATAAAATTCTTATTTTCCATATTATTTTCTTTCCTCTTTATCCAATTTATCATAGGTTTGAATTTTTATAGTTTACAGTTGACTTTAGGAAAATTGCAAACTTCGAATTATTGTGGACAATTTTTCCTTTATAAGAGAATAACATTATCTCATTAACGGTGAAATTAAAAATTGTATAAAATTTAATCAGATTTTAATTTGACTATTTAATTCTTCCTCAAATTCATGAGATATGCTACAAGTACTTTTGACTCCAATATTAAGAGATGAGATAGTGTTTAGTGGGGGTTTAATCTTACCACGAGTATATTGAATTTTATCTTTACAAAACTAATTCAAAATAAAAATGAGAAAATTCTATTAATAGGTCAAAATAGAAAATGAGACACTTCTAAATAGTTAGAAATAATGTTAAATATGATAGATGAAATACTCTCTCTCATCCATGTGATTATTTATATTTGTTTTATTTTTATTTTTTTTGGTTTTGGTCAGGGCAGGGAAGGGTTGCACCGCTTATATTTGTTTTATGTGCTAAGGTAACTATTATTCTCTCAACTAAGAAAAGAGATACTGCATTATAATTTTTTCACTAAAAAATTCTTAAATTATTATTCGTACAAATTGCGACTTAGATATCAAAGGAGTATTCCTTGAATAAACCCCACAATGTTAAGTTTATACTACAATTTTATAGGACGGGCTAGAATTTTGTGTACCATACTCAATATCAAATACAATTAAATTTACTTGATTCTCAAATAATAGTATCAAGTCTAAAGCACTTATTTAATACTTAACCCTTATTTTTTTACCCAAAACATTACTTATGGAGCACCATAACACATTCACACACATGTTTTCTTTACCCTAAAAGACCTAACAATATGGATAAACTTAAACATTATGTCTCAAATTTGTTAATGAAAATATCTAATCAAGACCTTAATGGATTGAATAAGTTTACATCAAAATGTACTTTATGTTTCCATCATGTTGAGAACTTTCTTAGAAGATACAGAAATGAAAGAAACCATTCAAATACGTTCATTGTTATAAATTGACATCACATACAAGTTCCACTGATCGACTTGATTGTCGCGCGTCTAAGCTCATCATCATTTTGTCTCTTACACCAAAAAAAACACAGCATTTACACATTAACCTCTAAAGGATGTGTCTCTCAAAAAAAAAAATTCACATTTTACATTCGAAAGTGAATTCACCTTAAGACAGATGTGTGTGTTTTAAACTTAAAACAAGTCAAGTATTATAAATAAATCAAAAGTAGAATGTATGAGGAAAAATAAAAGACTTGTCTTTTAATGGGATAATACTTGACCCATTTTATTACTAAAACGAATAGTTTCGCTTGAAAGGAGACTTATTGAAAAAACTTTGAACAAGAAGCATGGTGCCAACTATTGAAAAACCAATTAAATTAAAAGTTTGAGCTGATTGTCTAATGATCGGTTTATATCCAAAGACGATCTTTCACAAAACCTACTTTTATCATATACAATACAATTGGTAAAACATTTAATGATTATATATCAATAATTATCCTAAATTCGTCTCATACCATGAGACTTGTTTATTTGTAGTATCAAACAAAATGTTCAATTCAACCATAAAACGGGTTTGGGCCACACGCGGTGGAGGAGAAAAAATTCACTCGATAAGTCCAAGAGTGTTCATCACAAAGCCAATTGACAATGGGACGAGTAGCCTCTTAGTATATTAAATGTTCAATAATTTTCTGACGAACCAATGTGGGACTCTCACATGTACGTGGGATATACTTGGAGGTTTTTTTAGCACAAATTTAATAAAAAAAAAATGATTTTTGATCTAACGTGTGCAAGGATGCATTAGGCATACATCAAGGTTCAAAAAAAAAAGTAGAAATAATTTCATGAAGACTTTGTTAACCATAATTTCAGTTACTTATTTTTCCTATAAGTGTTTGGTGAAATCAACTGGAAAAATTTCAGGTACCTAAAATAATAAATTACTTCAGGTAGGTAATTTAAAAAACAGGTCGCTAATTATATGTTATTTTATCCTTTTATCCTTTTTAAACCTATTGTTATACATAATAGTCATGTTAACTTATTCAGTTACGTTTTCAGTTACCTTTTAAATTTCAGCAACCTTTTCAGTTACGTTTTCAGTTTTCAGCTATTTTTGCCAAACGTGCCGAAAACTTGAAATATTCATTAACTTCTGTAACCTAATAGAAAATAATATATATTTCAAATTATCCCCCTATGTTAATCGTTAATATATGCACTTATGAATATATTTGAAAAATCGATAAAAAAAAATAACTAATTTTTGGTTAATATGTACAGTACTTATTTGCATTGACTTTGACATGATGATGTGCCACCACTAGAAGTTGCCTAGGACGCATAATATGGCACACTAATCATGATTAAATGCAACTTGATAATAACTCTAATTATTGTAAGACTTACTTATTAAACCCGCGTAAAACCATGAAAACTCACAAGTTGTAATAATAATAATGCGTGTATTACAACAATTTATTACGCGGGTCACGAACATAAATTATGCTTCGTCCTAGACATAATTTGGGACATGCGACCAAGTTATGCGCCGAGGTCTAGTCATTTTGTATTCACATTTTATTTTCGATGTCATGTTGACACCAATACTATAAGACGGACACCAAATAAATTAAAACATGTACGTGAATAGTGTAATATTTTTTATTAATAAGTTTGTTTTCTTAAGGTTAAATATTTTATACGTTAGTATTTAAAAAAAAAAAGTTGCTACTAGGTGTTATTAAATTATGACGATATAAATAGACGGAGCAAAACAATATACATATAGAATATAATATTATCTCCTTTAAATAAAAATAATCACGCACAATATAACAACTAACGAAAACAATGATATCATTACTCTAATGTCTCATCAGCTTTTGCACAAACACTCTCTCTTTAATTTTGGATTATTCTCATAAAGAAAATAAAACTAAATAGTAACCGTTATATTTCTACAATTATTCCCTAGCTTTGATATCATGAATCTAAGGAGTGTTTCAAAAAAGAGAAAAATGTATGTATACAACGATTTACATTAGCCACTCATAGATGAGGTACTAATTTGGCACTGTAGTCACAAGGGAACTAAACTGATCGAGTATGTATTATTTACTCACTCCATTCAAGTCCAAATGCAACATGATGTCATGATTCAAATGTCGATGCACTTTTTTCAACCTCTATATTTTTTGTTATACATTATAAAAAATTATAAACTTTTGATATTCTTGTTGTATTTATTAAAACGAATCAAACAAGATCACACATGACTATATTTTATTTATATATTACACCAAATCTCGAAGATTTCTCAAATTCTTGAATAGTATCAGATAGTGTTATATTGTGTTTGGACTTGAGTATTACATAAAATTTCGCTCTAAAAACAAATGATAACAACTTGATTGATTAGAGATAATACATGTCAAGAATTGAATTGAATTGAATTAAATTTTAAAGAGTCTCAAATAAAATAATTTTATCTAATATTTTATGTAAGATCATCTTCTTTTATATTCTAATAATCTGCGAAGGTTAGATATTACTACCTTTTATCTATCTAATTCTTTACATTTTCTTTCATTTTGGCGATATTCATCTATTGTTTATATTTCTATTTTGGTTCAATTCTTAAACACAAAATAACATATTTACTCTTTACTTTTTCCTTACCCAATAAAGTTATTGAAAAGAGAAGGACAATTAAGTAATTCCAATGACAATGCCCAGGTGCCTTAATATTCTTTGTTATTTGCACTTCGTAAGTCAATTTGGTATTCCCTCCATTCAAGTCCAAACGTTACATTCGGTTTTATCACACACAATTTGTAAATTAAATATTTTTAATTTTATATTATAGAAAATATAAAAATTTGATAATATTATCATAAGTCTAGAAACGAATCTAATAAGATCCCACATGAATACATGATTATATTTACTCTTATAAATTGTCGAGAAAATCGATTTTTTCTTGAGTTGTAAATAGTGGATGTAGTGTTTGGTCTTGAATAGAGAAAATACAAAACTAACACAGTGATACAACGTTCAAATAGTTGTACAAAAATCAACGAAAAATGGATTTTCTGTGACAAATATGATGAGGAAAATTACCAAGTACATTATATCAACAATGCTAATAGTACTTCCCTTACGTTTTCTTGAGTATTTTTGTAAAGTTTTTAAGTTTTTTCTATGAAATTGTTGAATTTTGACGTGAATTTTCTGGCTTGCAATATTTACTCATAAACTTGAAAAAAAAAATGTTTACTAAAAAATTTACAATTAACTCATAAAATTTTACAAACTCGAAAATAATACACATAAGCGCAATAAAATTTAAATTGGTGATATCAATTATCATGAACATATACCACCGATGGTATAAATATATTTGTTGAAAATTTACGACCTTCTCATTAAAAACTAGAAGTAGTTTCAAACATGAAAATCACAAGTTTGAAATTCAAAAATTAGTTGACGTGCTAACTTTAGCATTCACCAAAGTATTTTCAATTCAGGACCACAACTTATATTTTCGTATACTCCTGATGATTCAAATTTTACATTATAATCCTAGGCTATTCAAAATTTTAAAATAGGAAATATATCATCATGATCATCACAAAATCCAACACAATCACTTCAGATAAATTTGACATATACGGAAGTAAATATCTCGAAATATGAGAACGACATATATGAAAACAAAAAAAAAAGTACCAGGAGGCGGCGAAGGAGGGAGAGGTGGCCGAAATGAGAAGCGAGGAAGAGAGGAGTGACGTCAGTCCTAAACTCCTCGTAATAAAACTCGACTTCATTAGGGAGGTGATCACGGAGGATGACGTCAGCGCGACGGAGTTTCAACGTAACGGCGCCGACGAAGTTGACGTCGAGGAAGGTGTCGGACACGGCGGAGGATGCGGCGTCGAGGTCGCCGGAGGAGAGGGAGTCGAGGAGGTTTTGCGAGGTTTCGGATACGAAGTCAATAGGATAGACTTTGGTTACGGTGGCCGGAGAATGGGAGAATGCCGTCATTGTGAGGTGGAAGAAGAGAGAGAAAGATGGTGAGGAGTGAGAGAGGGGGAGTGACTGGGAAATTTATTACAGCGTGAGGATTGGAGGGAGGGTGCTTGGTTTTATATCACAAATTTAGGTGGAATATTCTTTTTCAATTTATTTTTAACGATTTTTTTAACGTATGTTTAATTAAAATAGTTGAAGTTATGGTTAAAAAAAGAGAAAATTAAAAATTAGTACCATTGATAGTTCGTTTTTTCAAAACTACCACCTTTATAATATTTTTTTTGTAAGTAGCTCCTTTGTAATCAAAATTTAAA
>JAUEKU010164852.1:0-11879 GCA_032274805.1 Gypsophila paniculata
AATCTTCAATATTCCCGACAATCTATAAGATAAAATATAGCCATGTGAGATCTTGTTTGATTCGTCTTTGTGAGTACTAATAATATCAAATTTTTATAATTTTTATTAATGCAAAATAAAAGATATTAGAGGTGTAAAATGCGTCTCGGCAAATGTGAAAAATCAAATGTTAAGAATCGGTTGGATCGGAAGGAGTATTCCATAAACAACTTCATTATTTACTTATCTTTGAATGTAAAGGGCCGATGTTTTAAAATAACCAACTCTTAGACTCTTAGATCATCCCCATTGAAAAATCAATGTCACAGGACCAATATTACATTTAACACTTTATTTCTCAAAATTATATCTATCCACCTACCCTCCCCATTAAAAAAAGTATCCACCTAGATCAAGAAGCCACTTTATTCACCCTTTTTTCTCATCCACCTTCTTAGAGCAACCACAATGGTGCTAGTTCTTTGTGATGGGTTCTTTGCTATGTCAATGCCACCTCACTAAATAACAAACTCAAATTCTAAGAATCTAAAATCAATAATGGATAAAGTTCTTTTCAGTTCTTAAATGAACCCCACAATCCACCAATTAATAAATAAAAGAGTGTAATTTTAGACAAGAAAAAAGGGTTTGAAAGGGTTTGAACAAATTAAAGTGGTGGGGCCCACCACTTTTTTCTTTCAAGTGCATGCATTTGGTGCGTGTAAAGCACCTCCAATGTTTCGTATTGTTTCAGTGTGTTTGTATGTCACACGTGTATAGCACCACCAGAGCATCTTTACTCTTGCGTAAAAAAACGAACGGGTTCTTCTGAACAAACCAACAAGAATGAACTGCTGCTAATTTATGTCCAACAATGGTAGTCAGTTCGTTCTTATTTAAGAACGTCCTTCACAAACGACCATTGTGGATGCTCTTAGTCCTTTCCCCCTAGGACCAATTTACACCTTTTATTGCCCTATGACCAATCTTAAGACCACCTTCTCTTCTTAATTATTTTTTACTTCGTAACTATCATAATTAAGTTGCCCCACCCTCCTTCCGCCTCTTCAATGGGAATGGTCTTACACTTCTAATTTATTCTCGTACCGCTCGCTTTAAAAAATCATGCCAAAAGCAAATATTGCACAATAAGTCTCCCTTAAGACGGATATATCCGTCTTAAGGTTAAAACGGGTCAAGTATCACCCACTTGTGCATATAAGACAAAGTCTTTGCTTTTTCTATGCATTCTCTTTTTTTTTTATTCTCACTATTTGACCCGTCTTAAGGTTAAGACGGATATACCCGTCTTAAATGAGAATTTGTGAATATTGCAAATCTAAAGGTTGCACTATTAGTTAACTAAAAACTCTCCTCTCTCCTGCTGCAAAATTCTGCTTCAATTTCGCGTAATAAAATAAATTCATCAATTTTCGATTAATCTAAATTTACTGTAAGTTTCTCCCTCTTTCTTACTTTCACACATACACTTGCAGTATCTCTTGTTTTTACTGAGATTAACCCTTTCTTTGTTATCAATTTGGTGTTCTACATTGCTTAATTTAACTGGGTTTACTTTGAATACGCTTTTTACTTCTCTCAATTTGATGAAAAAATACACGTATTTGGGGAGAAATTTTTCAGGTGTTTGGTGATTTGATTAATATACGATGTTATTATGCATTGTTTTTTTTTTTTTTACTGTAAAATTTAGGGAAGTTTTTGTCTTTCTATGTTCGAAATTTGGATTGCACATAAGGTGTTTGTTGTTTTGTTTGACT
The DNA here is from genome assembly GCA_032274805.1 of Gypsophila paniculata. Taxonomy (NCBI): domain Eukaryota; kingdom Viridiplantae; phylum Streptophyta; class Magnoliopsida; order Caryophyllales; family Caryophyllaceae; genus Gypsophila; species Gypsophila paniculata. The sequence continues at coordinate 1,761 of JAUEKU010164852.1, forward strand.
GAGTTTTGCTGTAAGAACTATACATATGCTTTCGATTTCCGTCATTTATTCATGTTTGGTGTTGTTACTTAGGTAATTTGTAAGTTATGAGTAAAAGTAAATGATGGGTAAACGTCTGCCATTTTGTTAATTTGTCGAGTTAGTGCCGAGGAAACATGTCAAAAATATATCTTGGTCTATGTTTTGCCGCAAATTCTCGTAGAAATAGCACTTGTCAGTGTCAGTGTATACACGAGTCAAGTGGAATGTTGATTATGCTGAATATTGATATGTGTTGTCCGGCTAGTTATCATGGATGTAGATGAAGAGAAACCGTCATCTGCTTCAACTTTAGCGCCGTCTGCTGCTGTGGGGCCTGATGTTGAGATGCTGGATAATTCAGTTGGTTCTAACTCTGTGACTGCAATCACTGGTACTGTGATGACTACTTCTCCTCCGGTCCTGCCTGTAATTTCTCCTGCAGCACCTCCTGTAATAATGCCTCCGGGCGTTCTTCCTCCTGTCCCGCCCACTGTTGCTACTCTGCCAGTTCCGCCCCCAGTTGGACCTTTACCAGTCCCGCCCACAGTTACTCCTCTTCCCGTCATACCCGCAGTTGTCCCTTTAGTAGTCCCACCTCCAATTGCTCCTTTACCTCCTAGACCATTAGCACCTCTACCAGTTCGCCCACCTGTGCTTAAACCACCTGTTGCTCAAAATGGGGAGGTTAAAGCAGGCGATTCTGAGTCTGATGAAGACGACCAGGGCTCCGGAAAAGGTGATGATTTTGAAATTACAGAGGAAAGTAGACAAGTTAGGGAGAGACATGAGAAATTGATGCAAGATTTCATGATGAAAAAACGCGCTGCTGCTCTAGCTGTACCCACCAATGACATGGCTGTACGTACTCGACTTCGTCGCCTTGGTGAACCCATAACTCTTTTTGGTGAGAGAGAAATGGAGAGACGAGACCGTCTACGGACGCTTATGGCGAAACTTGACGCTGAGGGACAACTGGAAAAGCTAATGAAGGCCCATGAAGAAGCAGAGGATACATCTGTCGCTAAGGAAGATGCTGAAGAAGAAACTCTCCAATATCCATTTTATACCGAAAGTTCAAATGAACTGTTGGAAGCTCGGACATTTATTGCTAGGTTTTCTATGGGCAGAGCTTCTCAACGTTTGAAGCGTGCCAGGAGGAAAAGGGAGGATCCGGATGAAGATGAAGATGCAGAAGTCGATTGGGCCCTAAATCAAGCGGGAAGTTTTGCTCTTGATGCCAGTGAGATTGGAGATGATCGTCCACTTTCTGGGTGCTCCTTCTCAAAAGATGGAAATTTGCTGGCTACCTGGTATGTTTCATGCCTTCCCTTTTCTATTCTTGATTGGACGAACACCACATATATATGTCTTCAGCTCGATCGATTATGCCTCAACATCACTACTACTTTGGAAACTTTATGTTATCATGTAAAGAAATGAATGTTAGCTAGAGGAATTAAGAAACCAACTATAGGAAAGGTTCTGAATAGTAGTCCCCTATTTGGCGTTCCCATGAGGCCACAAATTCAAGGGAAGCTAAAAATGGGTTTGGTACTTTGTCATGTATGGTTAATTATGGGTCGACTGACTATGTTGTCTCTGAAATTGTGCACAAAGGTGAGTTATCTCCATAGCTTGTGACAATTTTATCCCACATGAATATGCATGATTTCAAAGAATAATGTTTTGTCCCCCTTTTGCTACGAGTATTATGTTTGATAAGTGAGGATCATGGAGAAAATTATCTATTATGACTCTGAGATTAAAAAAGGCATCAAAGAGCATGATAGGTGAATAGAGAATCGTTTTGGAGGCTAAAAATGGAGAGCTTGGACCGTTTGTACATACTAATACAATATGTAATCACTTTTTTAACTCTCTTGAACATAATTTTGACTCTATGAGACTATGAGGATAGATGCCAGTTATTTGTTTGTAGTTGTTAGTGAAGTGAACCAAAATATGCTTCTTAATCCTTGAAGGCATGCGATCATTACCATGCTATCATATCTCTGATTCTTCTCTTCACAATTTGATTTCGGTCATTTCACTATTTCATTATAGATGCGGCCCATTCGGTTTTAAAGTGCGGTCATGGTGAACTCCAAATTATTGTAACTCGGACGCAAACTGGTGTCATGGCCGCTATTTAGATATAAGAAGATTATTAATGTGACCTTGTACGTGCAGCATTTTTGTGTGACATCGTTGAGCCTTGATGGTTTATTGCCAGCATTGAAATATGTGAAAAATTGAACGCAGTATAATTTTTTAAGGAAGCGTGCTCGATGAAAATTGTTTGCATATAAAATGTTGCCAAAGTTATTATTAGTACTGTTAGCAAAGCTGAGTATTTCGTTGCTGTCTTGTTGAAGTATCTTAAATAACATTTTGATTTCACACCAATATCAACTATGAAAATATTTGACCCTAACGATTAACACAGATATTGGCACATCTGTCTGTTAATTTTGTGTGGAAATGGATCACATTATGCATGCTATTATCAAAGAGCTTGGAGGTGTCAAGTATGTTAGGGCTTCTTAAGCTGTGATACTTATTGATATTGCCATTAATGAGGATCATTACTGATAGTGACCTCCCTTTCTCTTTTTGTGATTTGCTTTTGTAGCTCCATAAATGGAGTTGGCAGAATATGGGATATGCCTAATGTGAAGAGGGTTTGTGCTTTGAAGGGGCACAGTGAGCGTACAACTGACGTTGTATTTTCTCCTGTGAGTGATACTGTTGCAACTGCCTCTGCTGATCGAACGGCAAGGTTGTGGAGCACTCAGGGTACTTTGTTGAGAACATTTGAAGGTCATGTAGACCGGCTGGCTCGTATTGCCTTCCATCCATCCGGGAATTACTTAGGCACTGCTAGCTTTGACAAGACTTGGCGTATGTGGGATATTGAAACTGGTGCAGAATTGCTTCTTCAAGAAGGGCATAGCAGAAGTGTTTATGGCATATGCTTTCATCCAGATGGATCACTAGCGGCATCATGTGGCCTCGATTCTCTTGCTCGCGTATGGGATCTTCGAACTGGAAGAAGTGTTCTTGCTCTGGAAGGGCATGTCAAACCTGTGAGTTTCTCTGAACAAAGCTTTTCATCTTTTGTACTTGACTAGAAGTTGGCGTTGTTGACTTGTGGAATGTCTTTTTCTTCAGGTTCTTGGAATTGACTTTTCCCCAAATGGCTATCATTTGGCCACTGGCGGTGAGGATAATGCTTGTCGAATTTGGGATTTAAGGAAGAAAAAATCTTTGTATATCATTCCAGCCCATTCAAACCTCATTTCAAAGGTTAAGTTTGAACCCCAAGAAGGATATTACCTGGTGACCGGATCATATGATATGACGGCTAAGGTGTGAGGCTTGTTACTTTTATTACTGTATTTATCATGGAATTATCAATTGACCAACTGCTTGTGTTGTACCTCATGTCTAAATACTCTGCATTTCAGATATGGTCGTCTCGCGACTTCAAACTTGTCAAAACACTCTCGGGGCATGAAGCTAAAGTTACATCCTTAGATATATCAGGAGGTAAAAGACCTCTCTTTTTCCCTTAAAACATTTGTTTAACAAAATTGCATTTGGGCAGCCGAGTTGCGGTTACGGCGAATAGCAGTAGGAACACTAGCCCCAAATAAACTCTACAATTGCCAGTTCAAGTGAGGTTCAAATCTTGGAGCCTCTTGGTAATTGGGGCGTCTAAACCAACTAATTATTAGTGAACTGTTTATATTGAGAGGAAGTAGTAACAGAAGTAGTGAGAATAGTGATAGTACACCATTATTAGAGCAACTGACTTGACAGTTGACACTCAAAATTGTTGGTGTTGATGCAGTGCTTGATAGTTAGATGCCTTGATCAGCAGTGTATTTGCTTGGAGTCATGATGGATTTACGTTTTTTATTAATGTTTACCAGATAGGAGCTGATTTTTTTTTTTCATCAGTTCACATTAATTCTTTATCATGTTAAAATGGAACATTTATGTTAGTATCAGGAAATTGATTGAATTTGTAAATTCATAATTTATTCGAGTTTCTATCAACTTGAGCTAGTCTAAATACATAGACGACAGAGTCACTTAGTGTTTTGGTGGTCTGGTCCGATAAATTGCCTGTGTGAAAAATTATTGACACCTTGAATTTAAGGCCAAGGCTGAATGTGCAAAGAAATGTGCATGCTTCCAGAAGAGGCAAACTATAAACATTATTGATTTTTAATATTTATAGACCTGACTGTCATATGTTATGACCTTTTTTGGTTTTACGGAGACTTTGTAGCCTATATGCCTGTATTATGCAGTTATTTTTGGCTGCCTTTAAGAATTGATAGATCCCGTATTGAGCTTTATTTGGAAGAAGACCAGGAGTATTCCATGTTATACTGTATCTTTGTTGCATTTGTACTTCTTTGATGCCATAATATTGTGAAAATATTGCATGAGACAAAATTTCAGAACTTTTAATATGTGTTGTGTCTGCATGGTGATGCAGATGGACAGCATATATCGACTGTATCTCATGATAGGACAATCAAGCTGTGGTCAAGCAAAGTACCATCTGACGAGAAGTCCATGGATGTCGACTAAACTATGATTGCGCAACTTTATTCCAGGCTTAAGAGCTCAGGTGCTCTGTGAGTGTCATGAGAAAGGGTCCATGCAGTTTAAAGCAAAGTGAGATATTTTGTTCACTCTTTTTTCATAATTTTGTAGCACGACCAGGTTTTTTCTACCTTCTGAGGCTGTATTATTGAACTTACTAACCGAAGGGAAAGACGCCGAAAGTACTTAAAAGAAGTTCGGAGTCCAAAAACTATATTTTAGAATTACAGAGCAGCAAGGACATGGATAGGTGGATGATGTAGTTTAATTTGGTCAAGTAGCTGAGTAATACGTAGACGTGTGTCAGGTGTGTGGCATCATTATTTTCAGAACTATGCGATCACAGTCTTGTAATATTGTATTTTGGCTAGAGAACAAAGTCAAGGAATTATTTGCGTATATGATTGCCTTCCCTTCTCTGAGTTATGCCTTTTTTGTTTGTATTGCTTCTAGTCTGGGCGCAAATACATAGTTTAAGGTGCCTGTCATTTGATTACTATCCGCTTCGAGAAACAGGACTTGAGTCCCACATATATAGGTAGTTTTTGGGTTGGTTTTTTTTATTATCCGTAATATTGTTATAAGAGAGAAACACCACTCTTCGGTTTGCAATGTTGTCGGAGATAAAAAGTTCTAGCTCAAAGCCAGCGGCATATAAGTGCAATGGTGGAATGTGATGATCTTAAAATGAGCTCATTCTTTATTTGTTTCACCATTCAAACCTAACCGTAAGAAAACATCTTTAAAACCAACGTATTTGATAAGCAGTCGATAGAAACGAAATCCTTATCTCCTTCGTGGGACGAAGGAGATAGGAGGTAGAGAAATCGCATCATCCTCCTCAAAGACGGGATGTTGTTTAAAGGTGGATTTGTTGTCTTAGGCATACACTACTCGGTCATTAGGTTAAAGATATTCAATGGAAAGCTTAGCTTCTGTTGTTAGGCTTTGAGCCAGTCGTTTGGGTCAAGTTTTGAACCTTTGTATAGACATATCGGTTTTCAACAAGTAAACTTGAACTGATTTCACCCACGTATCTGTAAAAAAACCACTACAAGGACCTAAACTATGTATTGTGCATCTATCAATTAGGATTAGGAAATAAGTCTTTGTTTCCTAATAGTGGTTATTTCCTAATAGTAGTTAGTCTCTCTTTCCAATTTTGTGTACAATTAGAATTCATGTAAAGCTCTCCAAGAGCTATAAATACTCTGTTGCTTCCGCAAATTAATTCAAGTCAATTGACAAAGATTTCTAAAGTTTATCATGGTACCATCGCCAATGGTTCATCGATCCTAAATAAAAAAAAAAATAAAATAAAATAATCTTTAGCCCTCTGTTCCAGGCTTCCAGCAGCACTTCCTCTGCTCTATTTTCCCTGTCGTTGCAGCCTTGTGTTGGCGCACGATATCCGACAGTAAACAAACAGCAGCATCAGTTTCTTTTCTTAATCTTTCTCCATGGGTAAAGATGATAAATCTTCCACTCAATTAATTCATGATGCTTCCTCCATCTACTACTTACATCCGTCTGAAGGTCCTAGTAACTCTCTTTCTAAGTACTTACTAAAAGGAGATAACTATGATGTATGGGAGAAGGCTATTGTCAATGCCTTAGAAGGTAAAACTAAATATGGTTTTATTACGGGTGATTACGCTAAGCCTACGGATGAAAAGAGTGCTGAATTTTTGGCCTGGAAGGCTAATAACTCCACGATTTGCTCTTGGATTTTTAATTCTGTCGATGAGTCTATTCAACCAAGTATTGCGTCTCATAAGATTGCTCAAGATATGTGGAAGGATTTACAGGAACGTTATTGTGTTTCCAACGGTCCTCGCCTAAATCAATTAAAATCAGAATATCATTCACTTCGTCAAAGAGATATGTCTGTTGTGTCATATTACAACAAATTTGTGGCATTGTGGGATGAATTATACGGTAAGGAAGATCTTATTTGCGGCTGTACATGTGCAGCTGCCACTAAGATCCGTGCTCGTGTGGAGAGAGACAAGACTCATGATTTTGTGTTAGGGCTTGATGATGAGCAATACAAAACATTGCGTACTCAGATTCTTAGCATGGATCCTCTTCCTAGTTTGAACAAAGCCTTTTCTTTGGCCGCTCAAGAGGAACGCCACAAAAGTATTATTCGTGACCGTGATGATAAGACTGATATTGTTAGCTTTGCAGCTCAGTCCGCTTCTTCAACCACACCTACTGCTCAAACAGTACCACGTGACAATAGTTTGTCCACTCCACCGACGTGCACTGGATGTGGCAGAATTGGCCACGTTTATGCTCGTTGTTATCACCGTATTGGTTTTCCCCGAGGTCGAGGTAGCAGAGGCAGGGGTGGTCGTGGGCGAGGGGGAGGTCGTAACCAGTCTTTAACATCACCAATCACGGCAAATGTTGTGGCTAATACAGCACATCAAACAAGCAGCAACATTAACTCCACGTCAGAATCGTCACACAACGGTTCTAACGCAAGCTTGGGAGCGGTCCTTTCCAAAGACCAGATGCAACGGCTTATCACCCTCCTCGATAATGCCACATCAAACGACAAGTTGTTCGGTAAGGCTTATGGCCATAATTGGCTTTTTGATAGCGGTGCGTCTCACCATATGACAGGAAATCTAGAACTTCTCTTTGATGTGTGTCCCTTGCCTCATAGTCCTGTCAATCTTCCTAATGGGGTGCAAACGACGGCTATTTCTCGAGGAAGTGCAAATCTGGGAAAAGGATTAGTACTTCAGAATGTTTTATATGTTCCTAATCTTCAATGCAATCTAATTTCTGTTGGACAACTTATTCTTGACTCACATTGTTACATAACATTTACTGATCGTCTTTGTGTTGTACAGGACCGTATGACGAGGATGGCGATTGGACTCGGTGAGCTAAGGAATGGTGTGTATGTCTTTAGGGAAATTGAACAACCTATCTCGTCTCATGCTACTACGGCCGAATCAGCTCTTCTTTTGCATCGTCGTCTTGGTCACCCTTCAAGTCAGCATCTGTCTTATGTTAGTAGTACTAGTCAGAATAGCAAAATAAAGAAAGAATTAGACTCTTGTGATATATGTTTTCGTGCCAAACAAACTCGCACGGTTTTTCCTTTGAGTGATAATAAAGCAGATGATTTATTCAGTCTTATTCACTGTGATTTATGGGGTCCATACACAAAATCTTCATCATCTGGTTCTCATTATTTCTTAACAATTGTTGACGATTATTCTCGTGCTGTTTGGGTGTATTTAGTTAAGGAGAAAAGTGAGGTACCTAGTTGTTTACGGAATTTTTGTGCTATGGTAAAAACTCAGTATGACAAGGTTGTCAAAATCGTAAGGTCTGACAATGGCACAGAATTCATCACTACATCGTTATTACAATTTTATCAATTGATGGGAATTTTGTTTCAATCATCTTGTGTTGGCACACCGCAGCAAAATGGCCGAGTTGAAAGAAAACATAGGAACATTTTGGAAGTGGCTAGAGCTTTGAGATTCCAAGCGTCTCTTCCTATTCAGTTTTGGAGTGAGTGTATCAAAACAGCCGTGTATTTGATTAATAGGACTCCTACTAAGCTATTGGATGGAAAGTCACCATTTGAAATTTTGTTTGGTAAGACTCCAAATTTAGATGTGTTAAAAGTGTTTGGTTGTCTGTGTTATGCTCACAACAAACCACGACACAAGGACAAGTTCGCTCCCCGTAGTCGAAAGTGTGTGTTTCTAGGCTATCCCTTTGGGAAGAAAGGATGGCAAGTATATGATTTGGAAACTAAGGAGTCCTTTGTATCAAGAGATGTTCGATTTATCGAAGATGTGTTCCCCTTTTCAACGGAGCCACAAATTGAATCCCCACAAAACTTAACAACAGAATTTGCCGATTTAGAATTCGGATTGTTAGATAAAACCATAAAATCGGCACCAGAACTTCTGCCCAATATTGCTCGTGCCCGTACTCCCACAATTGTCTACAAACGTAGACAGCCCGCTACAACAGGTATCAATAATGCAAGTGTACCCATACAGCAGCAGCAGTGCACGTCTAGTGTGCCAGATGTGCAAACTAGTAAAAATACGGCAACTTCGGCTCCTTGTGATGATGTGAAAGTCGTGACTCGCCAACGTCGCCCTCCTTCTTGGCATACCGATTATGTTTTTCCTTCTGCTAGACATACACACACCATCTCCTCTGCATCTGAGCCATCGTCTTCCTCAGGTACACGGTTTCCTTTAGCTTCTTATGTAACGTATGATAAATTTAGTGCTGCCTATCAACACTTTGTTGCTGCTTTAAATGCTAACATTGAGCCCAGGTCGTATAAAGAAGCATCGCAACATGAGCATTGGCGCAAAGCTATGAGGGACGAGATCGATGCTTTAGAAAGAAACCACACTTGGATGATTACTGATTTGCCTGAAGGGAAGAAACCGATTGGATGTCAATGGGTGTTCAAGATTAAACTTAAGTCAGACGGTACGATAGAACGTTACAAAGCACGTCTAGTTGTTCTTGGCAACCACCAAAAAGAGGGGGTAGATTTTGCAGAAACTTTTGCTCCGGTGGCAAAAATGGTCACCGTACGTACTTTTCTTGCGGTCGCCGTAGCAAGGAAATGGGAAGTTCACCAGTTAGATGTAAATAACGCCTTTTTACATGGCGATTTGATTGAAGAAGTTTATATGCGCCCTCCTCCGGGATTTTTCAGTGATGTCCCTGGTAAAGTATGTCGTCTTCACAAGTCTCTTTATGGCCTCAGACAGTCTCCACGTAATTGGTTTCACAAGCTCTCTTCGTCTCTCAGACAGTACGGGTTCCGACAGTCTCATGCGGATCATACTCTCTTTACATATCGAAAAGGTGATGATATGTTGTCTGTTTTGGTATATGTTGACGATATTCTGGTCGCGGGCAATAATCCAACCTTGTGCACATCTTTTAAACGTTATCTAGATGACTGTTTCCGTCTTAAAGATCTAGGTCCGTTGAAATACTTTCTTGGTATTGAATGTGCGCGATCGTCAGAAGGTATGTTCCTTAACCAACGTAAGTACGCGTTAGACATACTAGCAGAGGCCGGACTCCTTGCGTGCAAGCCGGTTGCGACGCCTTTACCGCAGAACCATCACCTTGCTCAGTCTACTAGCCCTTTGTTCAAAGACCCGGCACAATATAGACGATTGGTTGGTCGATTGATTTATCTCACTATCACTCGACCCGATTTATCATATGCTGTTCATATACTATCTCAGTTCATGCATGCTCCTAAACAAGATCATTTTGATGCCGCCATTCGTGTATTGCGCTACTTAAAAGGACATCCGGGACAAGGTTTAATGTTACGGGTTGACTGTAACTTACAACTTTCTGTGTATTGTGATTCGGATTGGGCTAGCTGTCCCATTTCTCGTCGTTCAGTGAGTGGGTATTTTGTGCGTTTGGGACATTCGCCAATTTCTTGGAAAACAA
>JAUEKU010164863.1:0-11879 GCA_032274805.1 Gypsophila paniculata
GATAATTAGGAGGGTACTTAATTTAGTACCTATCTTAGGCCTTTAATCCAAGACCCAAGGTTATTTCTTTTCCCTAATCTTCGATTTAAATTTCTGTTTTTATGAGTTTAATCACATTTTACTATATGTTATAATCCTTAATACGGGATGTATACGGATATATCCCTACATATCAATCAATAAATGAGTGACAAATGTCGACCCTAGAACATATGGTTTCGACTTTATTATTAGATTATGATTATGATTATTATTAGATTTGGGTGCATATATATACGGAGTACAAAATTTGCAAAGTATACCGTCTTTTCAAGAAATTCCCAAATTGGAAAACATAAGATTACTCCGTACAACACCACCTCTCAAACATTTTCACCGCCGCCGTCCGCCGCCGCGGCAACCACCTCATCTCCGGCGTAAATCGCAAATTCAGGTTATATTCTCTTCATAATTAATTAATTAATTAATTAGTTAATTCGTTAATAAGTTAAATCAATTTTCTTGCTATAAACCCTAGATTTTGAAATTAATTTGGGGGTTTTCGATGTTGAACTATTGCCGGTAATTTATGCTTTCTTCGTTTCGTTTAATTATTGACGAAGGTTATATACAATTGGATGGAACGGAGAAGGAAGTGTTCGTTAATAATCGATACACAACGATATGATACTGTTTAATTGCAGTTTCTTGAATTTGATTTCGCTTGTAATCGATACTTCCACCGTTTCATTCAATTGTATACAATCGATACTGTGTAAAAAAATATGTGATGGAAATTTTGATAAACGTTTGCAATTGGATGGAACGGAGGAAGTATTCGTTAATAAATGAAATACAACGATATGATATGTGTAAAATTGATACTTTCTCCGTTTCATTCAATTGTATACGTTTCTAAAAAATATGTGAGAGGGGTTTTAAAAAACGCATGCAATTGGATGGAAGAAAGGAAGTAAAAGATTGGCTGTTTAGTAGATTAAATAAAAGCCATGCCCGATACTTTGATACCGTGTCGTGCCCTCCGTTTCATTCAATTATACACGTGAGCGTTTAAAAAAAACGTATGCAATTGGATGAAAAAAAGGAAGTAAAAGATTGTCTCTTTGGTGGGTTAAGAGGAAGCTGCGTACTATGTTGATACCGTGTTGTGTCCAATACTTAATAGCGAAATCTGAGTAACCTAGTATGTTAGGTTAAAGGAAAGCTGTTATGGTTTGCTTGTGAAAGAAAATTACTGGGAGTTATCGATTCTCGAGACATTCATCACTTTTCGATCAATCATTGGTGAATCAATAGGTCCTTGTAGTAATGCAGATATAATCGAATTTTTTGTCGAAATTTGGCAAGAGTTTTTTTGAAGGTTGCTGATTTTGGGAGTTTGATTGTTTTTTGTCGAAATTTCGTCGCTTTTTAGTTTAATATAGGATGTGCTGTTTAGTTTTTTTGATACTCCGTAGTTGTTAGTCTTGTTACTTGTAAAACTTTGAAGGTGAAAATTGCATTGTTAGATTGTTTTCTGATGGATGTTTTGAGCTTACGATTAGTAATAACAGAACTATCATTTTCGCGCTAGAATTTGGGAAGGTTTATGTTGGCAATCTCGGTTATGTGTATAGATTTTGGGCTTTTGGCTTTATGATTAGTAATAATGCATTTCAGAACTATCTTTGAATTTAATTTGATTTTTTGTGATTTTTGATCATATTAGGTCATGAAACGTGGGTACCAAGGATCTCCATCTGGCCCGCCTCAATCTCGCCTCAAACCTAATCCGGAAGGTATACTATTAAGGTTTTCCTTTTAAACCAGGTTGATTGATTTATTTGAACTCAAAAAAGAATTTAGGTTATGATCACGAGTATGGTTGGAATCTCATTTTTGTCTTCTATCGTTCTGTTTTCTTTTTGGTAAATCAGGAGATTCATCGTTTTTGGAAGACGAGAACACAAAAATTTTTGCTCGAAAAGTGGCTGATCATTATAGTGCAAGAACTAATCAGACTTTGGAAGAGCGAGAAGCAAGCCCAATTATACATTTAAAGAAACTTAACAACTGGGTATCCTCAAAATTCTGGATAAAATTCATTCTAATTTTTCAATGTATGATTCTTATGTGTACCGTAACTTTGTAGATAAAAAGTGTGCTGATTCAACTGTATGCTCACCGTGGGGATGTTGTACTTGATCTTGCCTGTGGAAAGGTAATCTTTGTCTTATGTGTTTAATGCGCTCTGTTCGATAACGTGATCACTAATGACACTCCTGTTTATCCTTTCTTCACCTGTTAGGGAGGGGATCTTATTAAATGGGACAAGGCAAACGTTGGATATTACGTTGGAATCGACATTGCAGAAGGCTCGGTATGACACTAAGTCGTGAACGTTATCTTCTCTTTTGGTGTCTCATTCTTTTTAATATTTGGTGATGTATATTTTGACTTTAGAGCACTACCCTGACTGCTACACTTCTTGGTCGAATCTATATCTATGTCTTTCAGCATTTAGGTCTGTGAGGCTTTCTTTGCTCAGTAGATGTGTGAATCCTTATTGCAGTGTTGCTCAATTATTTGTGAACTCTTAATAGATAGAAGATTGTCGTACACGCTATAATGGAGACGCAGATCAGAATCAACGTAGGAAGAAGTTTTCATTCCCCGCCCGCCTCCTGTGTGGTGATTGCTTTGAGGTTGTTATCTCTTACGACCATGATGTATGTATGAGCTACTGATTGCTACCTCTTGTCTGCCTAATCTTCGGTTGTATGGTTTTGCTGTTGATGTCCAGGTTCGCCTTGACAGAGAGTTAGCGGAGGATGCTCCCTTTGACCTTTGCAGTTGCCAGGTGAGTTCACCATATTGTTTGATGTGATCTTTGAAGTTATAGAGCTCCTGTAAAGCCGCAATTTGCTGTATATATTTAGCATCATGTCAGATTTTGTCATTATCTGTAGTTTCTTAAAATAATTGAAGTCAGTGTGTCGTGTTGGATTCCCCGATGAGCAGATTACCACTTGCTTTAATAGTAACATATTGATCTTCGTAAGTGTATAGTATCCCTGGATCTGCCTCCTTCTGTGTAGGATGAAAGATCTTACTTGCACTTGCACTAACTGGTAATTGAATGCTTATTTAGGGAAAGAAAGTCTTAGTCTTTTTTTTTTCCCTTTTTTAGCTGTATCTATACCCCCACCAGAGAGACTTGTCCACTCTTCGTGTTTACAAATTTGTCTTTTGTGGCGCTGAAGCTATTACGTGTTGAGAAGCACTTTAGGAAACCCTTTTCCTTGATGTATTTGGATAACTATCCAACTTTTGCAGTTTGCCTTGCATTATTCATGGTCTACTGAAGCACGTGCACGACGGGCTTTGTCAAATATATCTGCATTACTCAGGCCAGGAGGGATCTTGATTGGGACAATGCCTGATGCCAATGTTATTATCAAGAAATTAAGAGAAGGTTTTCTCTGATTTTTTAGTGCGTTTAAAAAAATGAAAAATGTTGAAACTTTTGGTGTTTAAGCTCTTGCGAAAGGCTCTACTATTAATCCCGCTTAACATGATGTGATGATACACATGGGATTATGGGAGCCTGAGTTAGATTTCCTTTCTCAAACTTTTGAATTGGTCAAAGTGCCTTGCACCCCTCAACCTTTTGTTTTGGTATCAAATTAGGAAGGAAAAGGAGGAGGGCATGAAGCATGGTGTTCTCCATCAAAATCGTTCCTATGCTGGGAGGATCTGATTTTCCTTATAGGGAGGAAAATAGATGTCTACTTTAAAGTGCATTTGATTCCTCCAATCCAACTTCCTAACCAAACAATGAAATTTGTCTTCCATTTAGTCGGAGGAACGATGCTCCTCACCTTTACTTTTCCTTTACATATAACAAATTAGATCTAAGCCAGCTTATCATTCTTTCTCTCACGATCTCTAAGCTAATATACATCATATGACGAAGACAGGCATTAACATTTATTATATTAAAAATTTCATTTGACTGCCCTCCCCCCTCCCCCCTGATGCCATGTGCGACGACACACTTCTGTAAGGACGGCTTCGCTCTTAAGCTCTGTACTTAGATTTTCATGTCTGTAATCATCTTGTTGTGAATGTAATTGGCATATGGTGTAACGGTGAATTTAACTCAACTAATGATGCCATATTTGACTTCAGAGGTAGGGTATTGACGTACCTCTTGAACTTCTAAGATCGTTGTGTTGCGTTGTGTGAAATAGGTAGGGGTTCCAAATCGTCTCTGTTGCATACCTCTTAAATAGATAGTTTTTACTTCATAAAATTGATTTTCCACTTTTCCAATGTTTCATTTGGGCTTGACAAACTTTTAGAGCCTTGTGAGTATGGTGTGGTGCATGGAAAAGATAGAGGGGTAGGGTAGGGGTCGGAGTCTTGCTACTATATTTTTAGAGCGTTTGATACATCTACAATGAGAAGCTTATGTGTTCCATGGAATGTGTGCAGCTGAAGGTCTGGAATTCGGAAATAGTGTCTTTTGGATACTTTTCGATGAGGAGTTTGCTGATAAGGTCACTTACAATTCTATTTTCTTCCATTTTGATGCATACTCTTGTTGATAGCTGAGCTTGCTTCTTTTGGGTTCAGAAATTCAAAGCTTCCAGTCCTTTTGGTATCCAGTACACGTTTCACTTAGAGGTTTGAGTTTTGTGTAGATATATGAACTTGTCTTTGATATTTGGCTGGTGAAGTATTTATTGCAATAAGCTGTTTCTGAAATACCCTTCCCTTGTCATTTTTTTTGCAGGATGCTGTTGATTGTCCTGAATGGGTTGTACCATTCAATCTGTTCAAGTCTTTGGCTGAAGAGGTATAATGTGGCAACTGCCTTTTTTCAATTAGCAATTAAAACTTGTGTGCTTTGATCATCAGTTAAGAGCGTTAGATGGGCTATACTTACAGATGAATCTTCCGACTTACCTATTGTTTGCATGAACGGAAACGATCAAGTCCCTTGTTTGGATAGTGAGTCGGGTTTCCAATTCCTTCTTACTAGGCAAACAAAAATCCTTCTAACATAGCAAAGATTTCCCTTTCCTTTCCTTCCCATCCTCCCCACCCATCCCTCCCATAAAAGTCTATTGAAACAATTTGCTAAAGTGTAGAACAAACATGTGATTCACATAAAACTGTAACTTTTGGTGGGAACTCTTTGACGAAGATATGTGTAGGATGAATATATCATAGCTTGTCAATAAGTTCCAATGTTGCGGGAATATATGTTCTTTCTTTTCAGATGTTCATGAATTTAAATCAATTTGCAGTATGATTTAGAGCTAGTGTTTGCGAAGAATTCTCATCAATTCGTGGAAGAATATATGAAGAGACCAGATTTTGTTGACCTCATGAGGAGGCTTGGTGCTTTGGGTGATGGAAACCAGGATTTGGGTAAGTTTATTCCTCAACTTAATTTCCTACTACCTCCTTCCCATTTTTGTTTTTGTGACAATGGTGATAATATATGTGAAGTTCGACTCAAAGTTTCCCAATCCTGAATATATGCAGGCGAATTTCCAAATTTTGCATAGGCTCATTCATTTAAGACAAGTTTTAGCTTATTACTCTGAGACATAATGGCCAAAGTTGATGTTTGACTATAAAAAATGAGAACCGTATTACCATATAAATGCGATGGAGGGAGTACTCATAAGAATCCCTGAATGTCAGACAAAGAATATGATAAATGCATTGGCTTTTTCTGCCATTTGCGTTCTGCCTTGGGCGTGCCTTCTTGCTCATGGGAAGGAAACATGGCCTCTTGATTCCCGGTTTTTTATTTTTTATTTTCAATATAGCTCATCTACCATTTTGTCCATTGAAATCTGATGGAGCTAAAGATATACTCCCTCCGTTACATTTATGTGGGTCCCATTTGAGTTTGATGGTCAAACGAGATCTACTTTGATTATTTGTTTCTTTAGTTGTTTGTGAGAATGAAAGATAAATTGTGTCGCACTTGATATATTAAAATGATTATTTTGATATTGATTTCGAAGAATTCGTAGCTAGTGTGTGTAACTCATGAAGTTGACATCGTTTGACAGTCAGAGTCAAATGGTGACAACATAATCGGGATGGAGTCTTACTTTTGTAGAAGATTATATAAAAATGACTCGTAAGATCCTCTGTTTTAAATGGCCGTCCCTTTCTCGACTATGGGTGACTTGGAAACATCCCATTTGTTAGTGTCTGGGAAATGTTGTCTATGTGCAACCCCCTTGCTTATAGCGTTAATCTCTTTTAGGTACCACTAATTCCTGCCTTATTTCAGGTACACTATCGCCAGATGAATGGGAAGTGGCCTATATATATATGGCATTCGTGCTTAGGAAGGTATGTACATTGTTTTGATTGCCTATTCTATTTGCCACTGAAAAAATACAAGCGTTGTACTCTCTTCATAACCAGATTTAATACGTTCCTCTTCATTTCCATAAAGTTCAAATCGGACAAAAGCTCATTCTAGATGGGCATGATCACTAATTTCAGATTTTACGGGACTGTAAACCTGTGAATAAGAGACTATGATTGCTCTATTCCTTTTGGAGAAAATATTTTTGTGTATGAAGTGCAAATTACATCGAATATATTGAAGTTATTTTTATGTTTGCTTACAGCGAGGCGAACCCGACAACACACAAAAGCGAACTGAGAGACGAGCCAAAGGCAAGACAAATATACAAAAGGAGGACATTGTGTATATTAGTTGATGACTTCCCCGCGTTGTTTGGATGGCTGAATCTGAAAGGAAATGGAGCTGACGGAAAGAGAGGGATGTAATTTTACTCGTTTAAATTGCAACTTAGGTTGGATGATAATGTAGGACGATAATGTAGGGGAAGGGTAATGGAGGGACCCATTTTATCTCCGACCACACAAACTAAAATCTTACCCAACACAGAAATTTCCCCTTCCCCTCTCGTCCCGTCCCTTTCCGTCCTAAATTTGTATCCAAAACTAAGGCTTACTCCAATTTTGCATAATTAGAAGAATGCTTTTTAAGTAGAGAACCACAGATAGTGTAACATACTCTGATTTTTTACTTAGGTGACGTGTTTCATCCCATGAATTGTTTAGCTCTTTGGTAATGGATAAACTCCTGTGTTGTTTTCCTCTGCTTCAATTTTAATAATTTTGCATTCAATAGTCATTCTTTACTCTTTAGTACTTGAAAGTCAATTCATTTTTCAATAAGCCTCCCTTAAGACGGATATTATATCTGTCTTAAGCTAAAAACGGGTCAGATATAATCTCACTTGTGCATATAAGAAAAGTTTTTGTTTTTCCTATGCATTTTGCTTTTGTTTTATTTTAACTATTTGACTCATCTTAAACTTAAAGATGGATAATTCGTTAAGAATTTATGTTTATTTTAGGCATATACGACCTTTAATGTATAGTAAAATCGTTTTATATATTCAAGATTTTTTTTGACATGTGCCTAATAGGCATAAGTTGAGATTATTAACGAAGAGATTATTTAATGCTTTTCTCATCACAAATGCCAAAAATATATGCAACTCAATTTCCAATGAGATAAATCTAAAAAAATACCACATGAATTACGACTTTACGAGTAGTATTATATGTTGGTTAACTCATATTCCATTCAAGTTTAGGACGGGTTAAGTAGTGAATGAAATAAAAATAAATTGCATAGGAAAAAAGAAACAAATTTATCTATGGTGACTACTGACTAGATTGACAAGCTTTGTTGCAAGCCGGTTTAGTATCCCGAATATGGAGACGAAAGACGAAACCACACCTATGGTTCACCTAAAACTTCTATAGCAGGAGGTACGTTCATGGCCTTAGCGATAATGGTGATCATGCAAGTGCTAATGAAACGCAACTAAACCCCACATCTGTGGCTTTATTTGTCGACCCTTCAAACTTGAAAGCCTTCTGATATCGTGTCGAGTACTTAGATGTCACTTGGGTGTTATATTTAGCGTGTCTGCGACTTGTAAATGTGTTCCGAGCAAGCCTGAGTTTATGCCCAATTTGCAAATACCCCAGCCCAAAAGAACATCGTTTTGTTAAGTCTATCTATTAGTATATCGAGCATATCGAGCATTAGTATATCGAGCATTTACATATAGAATAATACAACCGGATGCACATAAAAATGATGTATCAGTTGTCAACTTTGAGGCCGATCAACAAACGAAAATGTTGATCGGCCTTGGCAAAGATTTTTTCCCAAGAATCCCAATCATTAATTAAGGAGTTGATTTTATTTTACTTCCAAAAAAGAAATTACATATAATACATATCCCAGATTGTTCTTGTTTCAATCATTAAATTGGGACTTTTTGTTGTCAATTCCAAATCATAAGGTCACAACATAGTAATTTGATTATAATTTAGAGGTTTTCAAGATCGTCACGTTCGAGTTTTTACCACATTTTGAAATGATATCAATCATAATTAGCAAGATCAAGCCGTAATAATCGATGCCACGATTGTTATTGATATCGAATTTTAATACTGTTTGAGTTTGAGTCACTCCATTTTCAACTTGTAGTCCGTATTTTTATTTTCCTTTTGAAGTTGTTTTACTGTAATAGAGTCTTGGGGTTTGCAACGATAACTCGGTATATCTACTAGACGGCCGTTAACTAAAATATGTCTACGATTAACTAATTGGCGGGCTCCAAGAATAGTTGGAGGCACGGAGCCATCCGCAATAAAAAAAGATGTTATCCAAACGCATGTCAAGTAATTGTATTAAAACCTAACCTATTGACCCTTTGACTTTTTTGACAATACTTACATATTCAAGTAATTGTCGTTCTGTAATACCGTAGCTCTTTGATAATGGATTAACTCTTTGTGCTGTTCTCTGAACTCGAGATGAGATTTCGGTGCAGTTTTTAGTTTCGAAACTATTTCATCTACTGTTATCTTAGTAAGTTCCGGTTTGATTTACCTATCCCTTGTTTAAGGCCAAAGTTAACAACGTTATCACTTCAAAGCGTTCAATATTGTACCATCCATAATTTGTGAACGTCTTTGTAACTTTTTCACTACTGTGCATAAAGTGAAAGACTAGACCTCGCCTTTTGCTCTTTGCTTTATTAGTAAGCACATAAAAAAGAAGCTGGCTGAGTGCCCGAGTCGAAAGAATATTATCACCAAATTATTTAAAATCGATTGACCATTTATGGGTTCATTGGACTAAGGCACTATTACTTTTTCGGGTTTAAGTCGAAGGCAATACTCGTCTATTCTATGAGGATATTTTCAATTTTTCACGCCTACAATTGGATGTACATAAAAACGATGGATCGATTATCAACTTTGAGGTCGATGTACTACATCCGGTTGGTATAATTTTTAAATTTTTTTTTTCCCTGATTGAAACCAATTCATTCTATATAAAAATTAATTTCAACTAAATAAAAACGGTTACTAGCTAATAGGAAGGTAAAATGATAGAGAAGGTTAATAAAAGTGAAAATTGAATAAATACATCCGTAGTATTTTATCTGATGATCAAGTCTAAATACCGAATGAAGGCGAAATCAGAGACTCGGCATAATCTCCTATCGAGCTGTCTGTCTTTATTATACGCCTCGGAAAGATTATTTCGCCTTGGCCATCGTCATCTTCTTCTTCATCTTCATTTTCTTCAATCCCGTATTGATGTAGCTTGTTTAGTACCTTCAGCTGCAACCAAAATGATGTTTCACTCCCATCGCCATTTGAATCCATCTTTGGGTACTCTACCAGCAACTTACCTGTCGTCGAAAAATAAAACGAACGAAGATGTTGATCGACCTTGGCGAAGACTTGTTCCCATGAATCCCAATCACCGATTTGTCTCAACACCCAAACATCAAGACGCATACCGTAACTTGAGGTTGTATACACTGCAAGGCAACCGTTCCAATTGAATAAATTGACCTGTAAACCCGTCGATGAGAAATTCCTTCGCGGCTTTACCTCATACGCCTCGCTAACTAAATTCAACTCAATCATCTCTGTACCCACTACGCTATATAGTTTGTCGCGATCTTCTATATCCATAGGCCAGTATAAAGAATCGTTGATCAAAGTTGGTCTTCGAGGGTCTAACTCGTGATGATTATGCTTGAATAGGCTACAAGTAATTTTATTCCACATTTTAGTTTTGAACGAAAACGTCCAAAACACGCTTTCCCAGTTGGTGAAGATGGCGATCTTGTAGTCGTCCACAGAAGATACGTAACCAAACCAAGCAGGTTTGAGATAGAAAGTAAAATCTTCATTGTCTGGAGGTTGAATTTCGACACGATGACCCGTAGCTGGGTTCAAGACAAGGAATTTGTTGACGGCTCTCGACAGGGACCTAAAGGCTACTAGCTAGTCCATTACAGCAACCAACTAATGATAAATGCCAATTTGAATAACTGTCAGATTTGAAATGAGACCGAAGTGCACGATAATTTGGGCTTATATAAAGAGGGTAGTGATCATTCTCAAGAAGTAACAAAAATTGATGGCGAGGCGTGGACAAGGCCAGGTGAGACTTGGCGAACTGAGAGGTAGAAATAGTCGAACACCAATTCTTGCAAACAGATTTGAAACGAAGTAACGCTTTTACTGGTAGTCGTGGCAATATCAGATCCAATATCAGGTGCTCAGGAAGTGTTGCAACCATCTGTGACGACCCGTCGTCCTCATCCTCGTCCTCGTCCTCATTATTGATGATTGAATTGAATACTTTGATGATATCAGCCAACTTTGGTAGTTACATTGTACTCGAGTTTATATGATTGAATTGAATACTTTGATGATATTATTTATGATCAGACTAAATCTACGACTCCCTTATTTAAAGGTAGACCTGGCAAAACTTAACCGACCCGAATGGCCCGACCCGAATAACTCGACCCGAACCCGACTTGACACCCGAAGTGAAGACCTTAGTTTGACCCGTAACCCGAATTGACCCGACCTGATCTGAAGTGACCCGACTATTAATTATAGCATACGACCTGTTATGTTTAAAAAAGTAGAAAATAACAAACCCGAAAATACCCGAATCCGAAATGACCCGGCCCGACCCAAATTTGACCCGATTTTCACAAACTCGAAATGACCCGACGTGAATTGACCCGATCCGAACCCGACCAGATTGACCCGTTTGCCAGGTCTATTTATAGAGAAGGATGGGTAAAATGGTCAAAAAATAACAAAATTTAACGGCCAAAACTAACGGCGTCAAAAAATGGAAGCAATAAGTCAAAAATATTGTTATATAAGGTAGTAATTTCCAAAAAAATTGGTATATAAGGTAGTAATTTACAAAACAAAAATTTATAAGGTAGTAAGTGCCAAATTTTTGATTTTATAAGGTAGTAACTGCCAATTTTTCCTTAACTAAATTAAAAGGCGATCGAGAATCAAAAAACGATAAGTTAAAATGAACCGAAATGGTCCTTATGTGTTTCGGCCACATTACATATTTTTACTACCTATTTATTTTTCGTAATTTAATTTAAAAACGTTCGAATCATTTGATCAAGTTACTTAAGTTTAAGTGATTAAATTTAAGTCACTTGATGTTAAATCTCTCGACGTCGTATTTTAATTTTAAAAATGTTTGAATCATTTGATCAAGTTACTTAAGTTTAAGTAATTAAATTTAAATCACTTGATGTTAAATCATTCTCATTATGCCATTTAAATTTCAAAGACGTGTGAATCGTTTGATCAAGTCACTTATGTTTAAGTAATTAAATTTAAGTCACTTGATGTTAAATAATTCGGGTCTAGTTATTTAAATTATCGTCATTTAAATGTCCATGGTTGATAAACCTCAGAGGCATCTTATCTACTTTAAGTCATTTAAATATCGTCAT
>JAUEKU010164873.1:0-11878 GCA_032274805.1 Gypsophila paniculata
TAAACTTTGGTGAGTTTAAGTCTTATTCCTAAACTAATCCATAAACATTATTACAACTTTATATGCGACTTAATGACTGGACGCAAGCCTCATATATTAATAGTTACACAAAAGATTCATGGTTCCGTTTAGATTCACGTGAGAGGGTGTCGATCTCAGTAGATGACGTAAAAAGACAGTTATAAATAAAGTAAAATCGTGTGTAAAGAGCAAAATATCTACAAGAGACGATTCTTTTTCTCTATTTTTCACATTTATCGCTTGATTTAAAGGTACAAACCTCCGCCGCGCCATTCTCTATCCTAAGTTTTATGCCAACAGGATTGATGTTGTGTTTCCTTGTTTAACCAAACGGAAGGCTTTCAAAGGAAATCGAAAAAGAATACGAGGATGACAAATTATAAAACACCTATTTAAGAACGACGATATTCCACTTGATGGCTTTCATACACTAAAGAGTCGAAAGAGTTTTAGCTTTAAAAGTTAAAAGTGAGACTATATTTGAGAGCTCGTCTTCACTAAGAGTTAAAGTCAGCGGCGTACGTAGCTAAGTTTTCAATTCGATCCTCTTCTAAAATGTTTAGTATCTTCCCGTTCGATACTCATCCTCTCGTGCATTATTGTAAAGCATCAATCGTTCACCCAAATATTCAATTTAATTAAGGAATTCATCGACTCGTAGAAATGCTTTTAAGCCTCCACTTCCCGCATCATAATTCAAGTACTATTACTTCACCACCGAACAACTCATTCATAAATAAATAAATAAATAATGAGACTACTATTATACATCAACCTATATAAATTGTACATACGGTCGATACGGATGTAAATACATCATGATCAATTAAGTGAGTTAATTACATCATGATCAATTAAGTGAGTTAAAATCTCTATGTTTGGAAAGGAAGCTCATTAAGTTAATGATGATATATGTACATCCGGATGTACAATCGTTTTTCGTGATAAATCTCGGATCAAGAAGACATATCGTTATTTGTTAGCAATTAGTCGTTCTAAATTAATCCATACGTATTTTTTGACATCTATTTATTCATCTTTTATTAAAACAATAGCTACAAGGAAGAAGAATCATGAATAAGTTGAGGTATTTTCTTACTATTACCATTAACATTACCACTGACACCCCGACTACCACCATTGGTCATTGCAGCGGAATTACTTGATTATTTCCAGACCTCCGATTAGAACACCACCAATTGACCACCGAAAAAGACCATAAACGAATACACCCTTTTATAAGGAAAGGAGATCGGTAGTGAAAATCGAAAAAAGACGGATCTTCACACCACTGGTTCTCTGGTACCATGAAGAAACTAGAAAGCCTTATAATTTTAGGGAAAAATCCTCTTATCATTGATGGAAGAGGATATATATCCTTAATAGATTACAAATGGTGTCCTAATACAATACATAAAGGTAAAACAAGATCATGACATACTACCTATTCCTAATACAATTCAACTAAATAAATCTACTTTCTACAACAAAATAACAAAACACTGGTTTTGAAGTCAACTTTATATTTTACAAAATTCGGAAAAGTTCAAAAGAACAGGGCCTAAATACTCCACAAATACCAAACATGGACCCTTCAGAATAGTGCACCTCCGATATGTGTGGGTTATTATTTTTTTGTCGGGATAAAAACATCAAGAATAGGTCCTCCCTCTAAAAAGTGTACATCACAACAAACTTGGTGCAAAAATGTTTAAAATGTAACTTAAAAGCATATGATGATATAATTTAAAGCAAGTTCCGACGCACTTTAATAGAACATGAGTTGGAAGCCCTCGGTAGCTCTTCCAATTTGCTCGCATACTCTTCTAAACTACCTTGAGCAAATCTAAAAGGAGGAGGTCTTTCTTTTTTAAGCAAGCATAACACCAACTCCTTCAAAGCTAGCGCCTTACGAAGAAAATATTTGATCATATCAAATTCACGGTCACTTCCATGGCAACGGCCAAACTCAATTCGCTTCAGATGAGTAAGGCACAATGAAGGGAGTATATTTGACCCCCAACCCTCTGCGTCCGAATAAGCTGCCTCCCTATCACAACAACGAGGATCAAATAAAGCATAAGCACCCTGCAAAAAACATAAACATTTTGCAATACAATCAAGATTTCTGGGTATCATAATCGTAGATACTTGTTAATCGTGCGTACTTGTACAGTTAAAAAAATAAAATTGAAGAGAAGAAAATATGGACTAACTCTCGGGAAAACAAGGGTTTCTAACAAAGGCGAAGATTGAAGAATCGACGCCAAGATGACATCCCCTCTCCGGAGTTCAGGTTTTTGGCCTGGAGGCAGCGATATAGTTCTTAAATTACGAAACATGGATAGGTGATCCTCTATGTCAGCTGGAGGAGACACGTTCTTCAATAAAAAATAATAAAGTAGTGGTTAGGCAATATTCCAACATTAAGGATTAGTTCGAGACAAAAGTTAAAAGCAAATAATAGTACATTATAATATATATTTTGGCGGTTTTTCCTTTTATTATAATTTTTTTTTATCTTAGTGATAGAAGTTTTAACAAGAACGTGCTATGCTGTTTCTCAATAAATTATATATATGCACTATTTCTACATTTCCTATACACTTTATTTATTTAATTATGAAATAAATATCAAAGTGATCGAGTTGGAAAACAAATAACCGAAAAGAATAACACGTCAAAACATTTGAAAATATAATAATTTGACATTTAAATAAATGGGTAGGGGTAAGTTGCAAATTGACCCGTTAACTTTAATCTTATGAGCAATTAGACTCCCTTACTATTTTTTTTAGCAAATTGACCCTATAATTTTGGACCAACGTGCAACGTAACTCCATTTTAAATTTATTAGTTATTTAAACTCAATTAACTTTATTTCTTTTAGAGTAAACATTAATATATTAAATTAAAAAATTAAAATTCGTCGTTATTTATTTTTAGAAAATTTCCGATTCCCACCTTAATTTACACTATTTTTTTCGATTCCCACCTTAAT
The DNA here is from genome assembly GCA_032274805.1 of Gypsophila paniculata. Lineage (NCBI taxonomy): Eukaryota > Viridiplantae > Streptophyta > Magnoliopsida > Caryophyllales > Caryophyllaceae > Gypsophila > Gypsophila paniculata. Next base: position 3,023 of record JAUEKU010164873.1, read on the forward strand.
TTTTTTCCTTTTCAATTCCCACCTTAGTTTTAATTTTTTTTCCCAATTCCCACCTTAATTAGTTAAAGTTTTTCTGATTCCTACCTAATTAAAAATTCATGTCATTAAAATTCAAAATTCACTCCTATAACTCTTAAATCTTAAATTTTTTCCTAATTTACCCCTATTAACACTAGTCTAATTTAATTACAAGTCTTCCCCCATTTCTTCTTCTTCCTCCTTGTTCTTCCTTCTTTTTCTTCTCTTTAATATCTCAAACCCCATTTTTTTCACTTTTTATCTTCTCTTTCACACTTCTCTTAAATTTCTCCCAATTAAAATAAAGTTTTATAAACATTTTAACTAGAAATTACTAAAATAAGTCCATTATAATACTCCAAGTATTTAACTACCTCGTATCCAACTTTACATTACTAACAAAAGCAACGACAAATGCTACCCATTTTTACACTACCAACAAATTTATGAATTTTTCCCTAAAATTGATTTCCCCCAAAATAAACTTAGGGTTCGCACCCAAAAAAAATTCAATTTTCAAAAAATTTAGAGTTATCAAAGAAGATGCAAATCATAATCAAAATCAAAACGAAAATTACTATGTCTAATTGAGTGAAGTGGAAGGAATTGAGTGAAGGGGATAATGAGTAAAGTTATGAGAAAAATAAAGTTTTATATTTTTTTAGTTTTTTTTAGAGGAGGGCAAATTGGTCATTTCATCATAATTGATCATATTTTAAGTTGAGGTGGGAATTGGGAAAAAAAAAATAAAACTAAGGTGGGAATTGAAAAGGAAAAAAAACTAAGGTGGGAATTGAAAAAAATGGTGTAAATTAAGGTGGGAATCGAAATCTTTTCCTTTATTTTTCTTTAATCGAATAAAAAATAAAAAAATTATAATATTTACTCTTCACATATTGGTGAATATTGTATGTATTACCTAGAAAAAATATAAAAATCAAAATAAATATAAGTTTATTTTGGAAAATATATAAAAGTATATTTAAAGAAAAAAACGAATTGAGTAAAAATGACTAATAAATTTAATAATGAGTTTAATTACACCTTTCATGAAAGTTATGGGGTCAATTTAATCCAAAAAATAGTAAAGAGAGCCTAATTGCACATAGAAGCAAAGTTAAGGAGTCAATTTGCTACTTACACGAGACGAGCTCTTTTTCTCCCCATTTTGTTTTAATAGTATGGGGAGATTCTAATACAAACTACAACAACAGCCACCAAGATCAAATAAATTAGACCTAATTAACATTGTATTGGATGAAAAAAAGTGGAGAGACTAACCTCAAAAATATATTGTTGTAGACTCAAGTGTTGAACAGCTGACAGTGCATTTAGAAGACCTTCAGAGGATTGGATATTACGCTCAACGTCGTCATAACCAATATTGAGCTCAGCTTCGACAAGGGCATTCATGTGTGTAATCGAGTAGTGACGTGCCAACTCGCCACCAAATTTAAAATACTGCAAATTAGGGGTGTCGATAGTTACAGAATTGGGTCTTCCCTCTTGTCCCAAGGTCAAGACCAATCTCCGAAGACAATGAGAAGAAATGGTGATACTGTCAAACTTCTCCAAGAACACATCAGAGATAGTGAGGTCTTCAAGGACAGGACAGCTCGAGATTAACCTAGTCACAATATCATCCTCGGAAAAAACACCAGCAAAGATGTGCATGAGTTTCAAGTTAGGGAGATAAATAAGGGGTACATCAGCACCGTCAATCCTGAAAAAGCAATCAAGCCTAAACACCTCTAACGATTGGGAATTAAAGAGCTGCGGGGGAAGGATATTACATTCTTTATAGTTACATATACGAAAGGAGAGGTCAATCTCCTTAAGGGTAGTATGGGTTAACGGGTAAGAAATCCACGCACTCAGGCGGGCGGGTTCCAGATAGGGGAAACACTCATCGATATGTTCAAACCATGGAGAGGGAGGGTTGGATTGGTCACCCCCGAAACATAGTCTGAAGCGGGTAAGCGACACCTCAGAGTGCAGTAATGTTTGCAACACCTTGTCCACAAATGACTTAAATTGAAGAAAACGGTCAACAACACCTGGTTTGCAAGGACATATACGGTTGTCGTCAAAGTCTACACTTGTTAACAAAGAGAGAGTCCCTATCATACTCTTCGACAATACTTGCGTAACAGGAACATCCTTGGTTGGGAGCCGAGACAAAATATGACCCAATATTTGATCTGGTAAACCGGTTAACCTATCCCGACCTAAATTACTTAATCGATGCCTTTTCCTCGTCCTGTCTGTATCCGCATCACACCTTCGCATCTCCCATGGCGTATCCATCGGCACCTACTCGTCAAATAAATAAATAAATATAATAGTATCTCGAGAGGACCTCACCGCTGAACAACTCATAAATAAATAAATATTGAGACACTATTATATATCAACCTATAAATCTCGTGTCAAAAAGGTTAGCAAACAAATAAATCATCCTTGTAAATTTTCACGGATCTAAGTTGTTTCACGATCCCTACTCAGATGGTTCCAAATTAATCCATCCACCCTTTTTTGAATTTATTAATTCATTTTTGATTAGTTTATAGGGAATCAAAACATTAGCTATAAGAAACAAAAATCAGACCAAAGTTGTTGGTGCCAGACACTTCACCTCTTAACTTGAAAAAGGTCTGCCATTATTTTGTTAACGTACCTTAAATGAGATCGTATCGAAAAAAAACAAACATACCTTAATAATAATTTATAAATAACTTGATAACAATCGAACCTCATCAACTCATATATATTTTAGTCTTAGATGAAAGAAAGAAGTATTCAGATCTGTAAAGTAAATAAATAGTCGACCCCAGAAAACCTATATATATTTAACATAATGTATGATAGCATGGTGTGATTTATAGGCTTAGGACTAAATTAGAACTATGCTAACAAAAAAATTGTTGTATTCTAAGATCTATTCATCTCAATCAGATTATAATTAAGTTTTCATGCACATGTGGTACATCTCCCCTCCACCCTGGCCCCTTCCTATTTTTGCATCCAAAAAAGAGAGAGAGAGAAAACAGAGTGGTTAATTACCTCAAGAAGGGTGCCAACAACTTTATCAGCAAGAGATGAAATCACCTCCTGGCAAAAAACAAAAATGGTTGTCAAATTGATATTCAAGAGGCTGATAAAGTAAGATAAATTTCAAATAGCAATATGATCAATTAAAAACCTAATAACACTACTTGACATGGCGCTCCGCCATTACACCATTATTGTGTATGCAGAACTAAAACCATAAAAGCACAAGTATTCACACCAGTATTCTGTGTATTACTTTAAGAAAGTATCGAAAAAACTACACCCTGCCTCTGCTGTGCCCCAAAAAAGAGGCACGTGATAAACCATCTATGTACAGAAATTATCAATTCAAGTAGTATATCGCTGATAACAGTTTATAATGTACATAGATTTTCTATGAAACTACTTAATCATGATCTTTATAAGAAGTATTAGCTAACAAAATAGTATCTATGACAAGTGAAACTATGCCTAAATCAATAAATCATCTTATTTTCGTCAATGAATAAACAGAACGCACTGTGAGACGGCTACAACGAATCAAAATCATGAACACAAAGCATAACATTGTAGATTTGTTGTTCGATGCATATGCACACATAAATCTATGCACACATAAAATATAATCCAAAAAACTAATAATCTACTCATGAAATGATATATATATATACTTTATTTACTACAACCTCTAAAGGTGATTCAATACAATGTGTAATATCATGATCTGTTTCTATGTTTCTTATCTTTCTCCATTTGTTCTCTTTGCTAAAAGAAAAAATGGATCTAGAAAGAATTATGTCAAAAGACATCAAACCAAATATGGAGAGAAAGCAATGTGGATTTTAAAGAAATGAAATGAGCCAGTTCAGAACAACAAGGAAATTAACTCAATGGAGTTTGTCTTAATGGATGCATAGGCAAGCTATATTCTATGTCGACTTCTATATGGTACACTTGATCTTTATGAAATTGATTAGTATAGAATCCTTAGTAAATCATACTATATGCATCAAGGTTGAATAGCATAAAACGGATCAAAGAAAAAACTACAATTATATTTACAGATCTCCACCCAACTATTCACGTGTATTTGAAATTAATTTATGAAAGTTCAGAATTTGTTGAAAAGGAAATTATTATGTATAAGTTTGAGAAGGAAATAATCTGTAACATTTGTTATTGATAACAGATTTATCATATGAAAACAAGGATGTTTTTTATTACGTGAAAGTTTATTGTAAGACAAGATTATTCATCCAAATAATCAATATATACCAACATATTTTTAAAATAAATAATCATCCATTCGGAAAAAAAATACATATTAAGATAGTTTCCATTGAAAGTATGCAGATTATTCTCTTATCGTTGTGCTGCAGTGTAGTTAACTGAAGGATCATCTGAACCATTTTCAATGTTAAACATCACATTTAAGGATTTGAAAACAAGGATACCAATACAGAATTCATTCTTTTAGGTATGGTTTGCCCTAAATAACTTTTTAACAAATAAGTTTTGTTGGGTCTTTTCTTTGTTCAAGTTCACAATCCTCATCTTTGTTATGGAAACACATTTATTCAAGTTCACATTTGGAAAAACGATAGACAGAGTCTAATCCTTTTATTTCCTATGAATATCTAAACCATTAGCTACAAAATACAAAGACATTTTCAAGGCTCTAAGTAATAAAATTTAAGAGCCATCATTTACATTTTTACCATCTAAACGAGCCTAACAGCCTATAGTTTTACAAAAAAAAAAAAAAAAAACATGGGTAATTATTCCAATGAAATATTAGAGAGTATGTACACAGTAGAACTTACGAGTATTAAAAATGCGATAAGCAAAGGGGGTAATCGGGGCAATTGTGTGAAGGGATCACAAGACGGTATATCAATTCTTAGACGTACGAAGTAAATAAAAGAGAGCAAAAAATTAAAAGAGTTAACTTTTTAAGTTTCCGTCAAATAGCCCTTTAATTACAGGAATTATACATCTTTGTTACCAACATTCTGGCCGTATAAACAAGAACATGAAACAATAATCAACAAACACGGGGCCTGATAAAACACGATCAAGGATGAAAGTTTCTGAAAAAAGAAACAGAAACAAAGGAGGAAAGTTACCCAACAATGGCCGGAAATTAAGACGACATTTGTGGTCTGTCCATGAGAGATGAGGTGAATGAGAGTGTGGGAGAGACGAATGAGGATGTGACTATGTGAACGAGCGGGGGACCTAGGGTTTGAGGAGGTGAGACTGAGGCGAGTGAGGAGAGTCAGGCGAGTACAAAATGGCACTGTAAGAATTAGGGTTTGTGGCTCTAGGTTTATATACTTGGGTCAATTCTTGGTTTGGGTATTGCTTTTGGGCTGGAATATTTGGATATAGAGAACGAGATTGTATCATAATCTCATTTGGGCTCATTATATATGTCTCATATCATTCGATTTTTTAAAAAATAACACAACCTCACCTAAATCTTCAAAAAATAACCCAACCTCAAGTTTAACAAAAATAATCCGACCTCTTCTATTATGTCACAAAAATGGCAAAACCCTCAATTTTTTGTTTTTGTGATGTAATATTTATAATATAATATTGAAAACAAAAAGAAACAAAAGTGCCTCTTCAACTATAAGGGGAAAAAAAAACTAATATACGAAAACATTTCAAATATCAGTGTCCAAGAAACTAATATCAGTGTATTATTTAAACTAATATCATTGTAAACTAAAATTAGTATTTGACCAACCATTGCCCTAAGAGAGAAATATGACCAAACAGTGATCAAATATCAGTGTCCAAGAAGTAGAGAAAAACACAAACGGTACTTAAATATCAACCAACATGGAAATAATTATAAAAAACTAAAATCATATCGACGCGTATCGTCATGAACTAACAACTGGAAACATGTCAGACGCAACAATCCAAAAAGAGAGGAAGGGAGAGTGGCAAATATAAATGGCCAAAGAATCTAATCGTACCAACGGCAAATGTAATACTAGACTTGGAATCAACCTCAAGGGACGGTCGCTGCCTTTGAATTTCGTCTGCATGGGTATGTTTTACATCCAAAGAAATTAATTACAGGTGATTTATATTGAATAACCACGATTGAATAATTTAAAATATACAAAAAGGAAAAAAATAAACGCAAACTTGACCTACCCAAGAATGGCCAGATCTGATATATATGATGGCAGTGGAGACTGGAGACTGAGACTGAGACGGGGGTGATCGAGCGGCGGAGTAAACGAGAGCCCGAGTGAAAGAGTTTGAGAGAAACTATGGTTTTGTGGGATTTTGGGTATATATACCAGGGTCTAAATAAGGGTTTTGGGTTACTGGGTTTGGGCTCATTGGGCACCATATTGTCTTCTAATCTTAGTTGGGTTGTCGATACTACATTACCACTTCGGCACTTCATGTGAGCCGGTATATTGTAATGAACTAATGAAAATACGACTTCGGTATTATCGATTAAACTATAAGTAATGAGTATCATGTCATCCTTCCAACTACATACGTCAAATGGGTTAGTGTCGTGTTCTGGTCAATTTGGATTCGGAATTGAGTACAGGTAAAAATACGTCATGTTCCCCAAAATTTACTAATTTTTAATTAAAAAATATTTTAAAAAAATATTTCGATATTATATTATGTATTATATTTATGTATTTATAATTTGACATATTGAACCATTTAGTCACATTAAATTGTTATTGAAAATAACCTTATCATAGATTATTTTTAAAAATAATATTAATTAGTTGACTATATTGGTCATTCATACAATCATACGTCTTTAAATACAAAATGTCACATTAAAATAATTCTTATTTATTATTATTTTAATTATATAAATGATTTCCCCTCTTGACCCAAGAATGTTTGAGGTCAACGGTCGCGATTCAAAAAATAAGGTTTTGACCCATTAAAATCTACCTATAACGTACTTTACAATGAAGTTTTGGAGAAACCGTAAAACTCATTAGCTTCTTTATATTATGTATTTTGAATTTGTTTTTTTGAATTTGTTTTTTTTCCCATGACATTATTACCAGTGCTAAATTTTATGTGTCGATTAAAATTTGCTAATTACATCCCGTGATCTGATTTGATCACGAGTTCTTATTTGTGGAAAAAAATGATTTGTCGCAAAATCTACCTATCATCTAAGCTATCATCTAATGATATTACATGATCCTAGTAAATATCAAAGTAAAACCGACGATAAGATTTTAAAGTTACTACCTCCGTATATTAATTATCAACCCACACACATGTTTAAACTTGGCTATACATGATGCTGCCCAGATTTTGCCATGAGTAATTTGTCGAATCAGGCAAGCGTAGATCCAATAAGACAAGTTTTAACAATGACATTTGGTTGTGAGCGTCTCAATCAGAAACCAAGGCCATGATATAAAAAGTTTTCAAAACAGACACTAGGAAAGCAAAAATAAATCAATTTATGCATTATGCCCAGAGAAAAGTAACAATCAAGGACGCTGCTAAATGGATGAGCATACATTACTTGTCTACAGCAACAAGACTTTACTTAATTTCAAGTTGATTTGGTGCTGGCCAACATTAACCTTTACTAATAGACTATAATGGACAGACGCAATAAGGAGGAGGTGATGTTAGACAGAAGGATTTGAGGAGACAAACAGCAACAGATACATCTAGATTCAGAGTTCAGACAACAGTTCAAACACCAAATAGTGGAAACTTACCAAATGCTGAGACGAACGACTTGTACTGACAATCATAAAGAGAATTCATGAACGTGGGCTTTAATCTTCACGCGGGCTTTACTCAAAACTACGAGTGACCATTGGAATAATTACAACCTAGGTCGGGAATATATATAAACGTCAAAGTCTTATGACAATTACTCTTAAAATGTACTTCGTACATAAAAGATAAGCATCTACACTGGCCAAGGTTTCAGAATATTTGCGAGCCACCAAGCCAAGGCTCTGTTTCCAACAAATAAGTCTTAGTACAGTATGAGACTTCACTTAGGACCAATTCTATGATTCTAAATGCTCTCTTATTCCGATCATAGCCAACACTGGCCAAACCTAACACGGCTGATGTGGCATCCTAATTCGAATTCAATTAGATTAGATGATTAAACGTTGCACCTAACAATCCGTCTCTAACCAATCTTCAGACCACCCTTTTTTCCTATCTTAAATCAAAAAACTCAAACAACACAACAACAGTAACAGAGTAACTTGAACGCGTCGATAGCGATCGACTCGCTAATTCTAAGGAAAACGGGCTTCACTATACTGAATTGTGTTGCTATTCTCCTAACCTAGTAAAAATATATAGTAATCGATTAGCTAATTTAGGCTACACCAAACAAACTTTTAGTAAAGTATCACATAAGAAAAAAAAAATGCAATTGAATGTTCATCGTAGGACAACAAGTCATCAAAACATACAACACCATAAATCAAATCATTACCCATAAGCAATCAATTGATAAAGGATCAATCTATAAACTTAGTAGCATTAATATTGAAAAATATATAAAATTAATCAAATTGAATTCAAATAAATAAGACTAAAATTACCTCCTTCAATAACGTGGCTTGCAGGAGACTTGTTTTGGTGAAGAAAGCCCAATTTCAGCAACAAGGAGATAAAGTGAAGAAGCGCTGACAAAACGGTGTATTTGCTGAAGAGAGAATTCACTTTTTTTTGGTTTACTGAAGACAGAATTTGGGGAGTAGGGTTAAGAGAGAAAGTATAGTGTATTTTGGG
>JAUEKU010164884.1:0-11878 GCA_032274805.1 Gypsophila paniculata
CAAGGCACCCTATCTATATGCCCCTGAAACCAGAAGTTCCCATCCTTGACAGTATACCCATTTGGGTTTTGCACCCATTCATCACCATTATACCCCAGCTTCACTTCATCCTTCACTTTGTATATTCTTTTCCTATCCATCATTGGTCTATACTTTCTCCAATTTTGACCCCTGAGATACACCTGATTGACCCACTTAATCCAAAGGTGATCTACTTTAGATGCAAGCCACCATGTGTACTTCCCTATTGCTGCCTTATTCCATACCATAGCATTCCTAACACCTAACCCTCCAGCTTTTTTGGGTGAGCAAACTTTCTGCCAATCCACCAAGGGCACTCTATTGTACTGGTCTCCTCCATCCCATAGGTAGTTCCTGCAAATAATGTCTACTGCCTTAATTACCTTATTAGGTAACAAGAAAATAGAAGCCCAATAAGTGTAAATGGACGTGAGCACAATATTCACCAAAACTAACCTTCCTGCATAAGATAGCTTCCTTGCCCCCCAGCTCCTAATTCTAGTCACAATTCTCTCCACAAGCACATGACATTCCAACACAGATAGCCTCTGATCTTGGAAGAGATTAAAATTCCAAGGTATCTAAAGGGAAGTTTACCTTCTTCGAATCCAGAGACCTCAAGGAATCTCTGCTTAATCTGTTGCTGCACCCCATTAAAATAAACAGCGGACTTCTAAGTGTTCATACAAAGTCCAGAAGCAGCCGAGAAGGTCATAAAACCCCTCACCAGCATCTCCATTGAATAATCTTGCCCTTTGAAAAACATGATTAGGTCATCAGTAAAACAAAGGTGGTTCAATTTGATCACCTTGCACATGGGATAAAGCTTGAACTGGGCTTGATTAGCAACCACCTTTAAAATCCTACTAAGATATTCCATATAGAGGGTAAACAACAGTGGAGACAGAGGATCTCCTTGTCTCAGTCCTTTCTTCCCGCTAAAAAAAACCAAAAGTATTACCATTCACCATAAGAGAGTAGGAAGTAGTTGTCACACATTCCATAATCATCATCCTGAAATGTTTAGGAAATCTAAGCCCTCTCAAGAGCTCATCTAGAAACCTCCACTCCACATAATCATAGGCCTTTTTCAATCCACCTTCATTAAGCACCTAGGGGAGCATGACCTTCTATTATACAACCTTACTAAATCTTGACATATCAAGACATTATCTAATCTAGATCTTCCTTAGACAAAAGCTCCTTGATTCTCACTAATGAGCTCTGGTAGAACACTTCCTAATCTATTGCATAGGAGCTTTGCAATGCATTTATACAATACATTACAACATGCAATAGGCCTAAATTCCAACACAATTTGTGGTAACCCAACCTTAGGTATCAAAGTTAATAGGGTAGCATTGACCTGTTTTAATAACCTCTCATTCAGAAAAAAATTCCTTGACAGCTGCACACACATCATTCCCTATAACCCCCAACTCTTCTTGGAAAAGCAACACTCATATCCATCTAGATCTGGCGCCTTACAGTCAGGAATACTGAACATAGCACTTTTGATTTCAGCATTTGTAATTGGCCTTAACAAAATATTTCCTGCACACTACTAACCATATGACCAACTCTCAATACCTCCATACTCAGCTCCTCAGTCTCCGAGGATGAACCTAGTAGACCAATATAGTAGTTCAGAAAAGCTTGCTCAATTCCATCACTTTCCTGCACCTACTGCCCCTCTGTATTCTTGATTTCTAGAACCTTGTTTAAAGCTCTTCTAGTTCTAATAGCACTATGAGAGAAAGCTGAATTTGTGTCAACTGCCCCCACCCACTCCACCTTGGCTTTCTGTTGTAAAAAACTCCATCTAGCCTTAATTGCAGTCCTACACTCCTGTGCAACCTGTTATTCCATATATCTCAGTCTCTCATTCCCAGCATCTTTATCCAATTGGATTTGAATATCTTACAGCTCCTTAGCAACAAACTCTACTCTTTGTTCTAAATCAGAAAACCTCATTTTATTTAGTTTTTGTAAAGGTTTTTTCAATAGCTTAAGCTTAGTAACCACTGAAAATATTTTCACACCATTCACCTCCTGACTCCAATGTTGCTTAACCACATCATAAAACTCTTCCGCCAAGGACCAAATATTAAAGAACTTGAAACTCCTTTTATTCATCTTAGTCTGCTTAATGAACCTCATGATACAAGGAAAATGATCAAAAAGCCCTTCAACCAAAAACTCAGCATATGACTTAGAAAACTGTACCATCCATGCATCATTCACTAGCAATCTATCAATCTTACTCAAAACCCTAGCATCCCCTGCCTATTTATTAGTCCATGTATATAGTTTACATATTATCTTCAAATCTTTCAACCCACACTCCACCAGACATCTCTGAAACGGACTGATCTCAAATAGCTGAACTGGAGCACCTACTTTTTCATTGGGCATCAACACATTATTAAAATCACCAGCCACAACCCAGGGTGAATTGCACACAACCCTCCTAATCTTCTATCACAGTACAGCATATTCCTTTCACCATGGTTCTTAGAGCCATAGACAAAAGTAGCATAAAAAGAAACATGCAATCCTTTGTGAACACATAGACAATGGATACATTGAGCATTCTTACTCAACACCACCACCGAAAAAAACATCCCTCCATATTATCCATATTCTTCCACCACTAGCACACTCATTATTAGTAATAATTTGCCACCCACTAAATTGCTCAGCTACTTTATTAAACGACTCAGGCTTCACCTTAGTCTCCAGGAGCCTCATTAGTCCAATTTTATATTTATGCATAAAATATTTTATTTCTTTTTGTTTTGACGGACTATTGATACCCCTCACATTCCATACACCCAGATTAGCCATGCCCTAATATAGATGGAAAACCTAAATTAGGCACATGCCCCTTCCCTTCTCTAGGCACCACCTTAGAAAAAGATAGAAGAGATCCTCCCTCCCCAGGCCTACCACCTCCCCGCTCAAGGATGAGGCTACCATAATTTCTCACACACCTATCAGACACCAGCATAACATTGTTTCCTGTCTTCCCACCATCATCTACTACCTTCCCACCGACACCAGCACATCACTTCCTCCATCACCATGCTTCTCAATCTCAGTACCTATAGCTGGTTGCACCCCTTGCTGCACTGGTCTCCATATCTACTGCTACTTAACACTACCCTTCTTGCATAATCTCTCATCATGCCCAAATGCCTTGCACTTGATGCACATGACAAGCTTCCACTCAAATTCAACTCTAATAGTATATTCTATATCCTTCTCATCACAAAATTTAATCTCCTCCACACAGTTCTGCCCCAACGGAACTTTCACCATATATCTAGCAAAATCAAGCCTCGTTTGACATCGTAAATTCACAACCTGGAACTGCGCCTCCATCGATTTGAACCTAACCAAGAAGATACCATTTGGAAGAAATGAAATCTTATCAATACCATACCAACCCCACACCTTCCTACAAAAACCAGAAATTATAGCAGGGAGAGGATTCACGCCAATTACAAACCCTACAATCTCCGTAGACCAGTAGCCGACTCCTATAAAGTGTTAAAATAACAAAATATTGTCACAATGCTGCAATTACAGTTTGGATAAGATATAAAGACCACTTAAGGTATTTTGTGACAATATTATTTTTTTTTCAGTATTTCTAACGACACACATTATGTGTTGTTTGATAAAGAGATAAGAGTGAAAGTGTGTTGAACATATTGTACAAATTCTATTTGCAGATCCACTTACTAAGGAATCACCATTAAAGTTTTTTCTGAGCATATTGGTCACTGCTCAAATTAGTGTTTCGGTTTAAGGAAGTTCAGTTTAAGTGGGAGTTGTCATTTAGATGTTCATTTGTTACATTATTTTCGGTTATAAAGTTCTGCAGAAATAAAAAATTCAGTTTTTTAGTTTCACTCGGTTTGGTTTTTTGGTTGATCTCACTAAGGTAGACCAATTGGAAATATGGATATTTTGGATCACATTTGGATGCTGTTTCCATGCTACACTCCTATACTAAATTCATGTCGTTGATTGTATTGACATACGTGACCATTGATGGGTCCTGTTACGACAAATTATAGCAAAGGTGCTTTTATCCTATGTTGGTATGATTGATGGACGGAATTGCTTAGGACAGTTGGAATGTATGATAGCACAGTTGAGCTCATAAGGATATAAAGTTATACAATTATAAGGTGTCATGCATATATGATCATATTTGGCCCAAGTGGGAGATTGTAAGAAATATTGGGCCTAAATACAATATAATGCAGACTCATATAATTGTTCAATAATAATTCTATTTATGCGCTATCAATTATGTTGAGCACAAATATAAAGTGATCCGCTACATTATATTTTAATATGGGCTTATTTATGTCTCAAAGAGTATGGGTCAAACTTATTATTATAGTGTACATACCCATTAGGTTTTCTAATGCATGATGGGCGCATTAGACTAAGGAGGCTATATATAGCCACCAGGGTTATGGTCCCTAATAGCACACAATAACCTATTATCCCCGTATCCCATCAGTAGAGAGAAACCCTAGGTTGTGTGTCTAATAGAAGACCTAATCCGGAAGACCGTCCCTTCAGGCGGTTTTTGCCAATTTAGTTAGATTAATTTCCTAACAAGTACCTCCTAGTCATAATAGATACAAAACACGTATTCAATGAGAATATCTTTTAACATCGGTAATTAAAATTTTACTTTCACTATAACAATATAGCAGAGTGTTGCCTAGTTTTAAAAAAGCCGTGCTAGCAAATTCAGGATTGGGCCCAGCGGCGGATTTGGGTTGGTGCACCGCGGTGCACGAGCACCCACTGCCGCTCTGGAAATAAGTAAAACGTAAGTCGGAGTATAATCAGTACAGATGTCTTGGCTTAATTGGTAAAGTTCTGCTACTAATAATCTTGAGGTGAGGTGTTCAAATCCCCTTTTATTTAATTTTTAAGACGTGGAAAATATTTTTGTTGTGGCTGATTGTGAATGGATTTGGGCTCAACCCATAATTTCTATGTGGAGCCATTATTTACTACTAAAATAATCTTTGTTCTTTTAGGGGCCGTTTGGTTCAATGTGGTGGAATGGATTAGAATATCATACCACCAAGGTATGGAGTTAGAAACCCATAAATAATGATACTTGTTTGGTTCACATTTGGAATGGATTGAGCATCCATATTTAAAAATATCCATTATTATAAAATTTAATATAGATAAAATTCAAATGAATTCATTTCCAATACAAGATAATTAAAAAAGCCATCTAAATTATTTTGTGAAAAATTTAGTTATTTTTAGTTTATTAATGTAAAAGTTAAGTAATTTAAATTGTTGAAAACTCATGTGTCGTTTTGAAACACAAAAAAATTCACGTACAACATCGGATAAACATAATTGATCGACAATAGTAAATAAAAAACATCTTTAATAATGACGACTATAGTCATACTACGATTTATTAAAAATTATATTACAACTAATGTGAAATTGGCTACATATGCAATAAGAAGTCGTGAAAACGAACAAAAAAATAAAATGAATACAAAATAAAAATAAATGGGTTTTAGAATTAAAATAAATAACTTGATTATTTTTAATAGTGAATATAATATATTGTGCAATTAGAAAAAAAATGAAAATTGTATAATTATGTGAAGGAATGGAGTTAGAAACCATGGGGGGAGGGTGAGTATGAGATTCCAAGGGGTTGGGGTGGAGTTAGAATCCTAAAGGATTCTAATTCCATTCCAAAATGCTCCAACCAAATACTAGAATGGATCAAGTCCATTCCACTCAATTGCAATCCCTCCAACCAAACACCCCCTAATATATGTTGGATCTTCAATTTTATGTGGTCAAGAACGACTTCGTTTTGCTAGTTTTTCGTTCTCCATATGATTGAAAATACATAACTATAATTTTTCAGAATTACTTTTTACAGAAAGACTTTACTCGATTTGAATAAATTTTTATTTTAAATTTTTTTGACAAATTTACTCCTAACTCTAATTAATTTAGGAAAACAAACCTCATAAAATGATTAAATTATTCAATATGAAAACATAATTATTTTGCTACGATGGATTTCAATTCGGTTAAAAAATTAGATTTGATCACTAATTATTGAACTTTTTTAATTATATGTGTTTTTTTTATATTTTTTTGGGTTTATTCAAGTAATTAAAGACTAAAGAGTGGCTATAATCGTTGCGAGTTGAGTGTGGTGGTGGGTTCGGTGAGGGTGTACGGCGGGGTGGGCGGCCCGATGGTGGACAGTGGTTGGGCTGCGGGGGAGGGGAGAGGACAAGGGGCTGTGTAGGGCTGTAGGCAGTGGCAGTTCTAAAATTTCGGTGATTGGTTTCGAGTATATGCAAATTTTTTTCCGTTTGAAAAATGATTTTGGTTATAATCAGGGGCGGAACCAGCTATGGGGCATGAATGCATGATCCAAGTTGTTTTTTGAAATGTTAAGGAATACTAGTACTTTATTTTGTTTAAGAAAATGAAGTTGTAGATTGAATTGATATTGGTAGAATGGTGAGAGAGTTTATTTTTCATACAAATGAGTTGGGTTCAAATCCTCTTGTAAGTATTTTTTATCACCTCACGTCATTCTTTTCTTTATTTTTGCAATTTACATGGGTTTTGTAGCATTTACTTATAAATTACGGCAATTTTTTTTATTATTTTTCCAATTTACTTAGGTTTTTTAGTATGCATATAAATTATTTTTAATTAAGAGAAAACAAAAAACTACATAATCTTAATTTATTTTTTCGTGTTTCGATGGATAAATATGTGAAAAATTTTCCCATAAAAATTCATTATTTGGGAAAATCTGTCCATATATAATACTCCTTCCATTTCTCTCTTTTCCTCCCATTTTCCTAAAAAGAAAATTCCACTCTTTTCCTCCCATTTCAATTTTAGTCAACTTTACAACAATATCAACCACACAATCTACTTTATTAATTTACCTTTTATTTCTCCACCAATCTCATCCATACAATTAACCCTCCTTAGTTATTGTGTCATATTGAAATGGGAGGAAAAGAGTGGAATGGAGGGAGTAACTACAAATTGAGATTTCTTCCGATAAGTCTTCCAATTTTGCACTAGACACTAACAACGTCATAAAATATATGAAATTTTTTCAAAGTTATGGTTCTTTTATTAAAAAAAAGTTGTCGAAATAGTGAAATACTAACCGCGTTTGATTTGGATGCATATCATATTTTCTCAAGCTTATTTTTGTACAAAAATTCGTTAACTTTATACATTATTTTCAATTTTTTTCAACACAACTTTTTAATGTCGGATGCAAAATCGGAAGAAATCTAACAACTTGAAATTATTTTGGGAGACTTAAACTTAGGATTAAAATAATCTTTCTTACTATGTTTAGCACACGCTAGTAAAACCTCTAGACTATGTTTATCAGTTGGTCTTCCAGCCCACCCAACCCTGTCCTCCATTAAAATTTTAGGTTTTTTTTTTGTTTTTTTTTTAACTTTGCCGCCCACTTCCAAGCCCTTCGTAATATATTTGGTGTTTATTAGAAGTTCTTACCGCCTTACCTTAACCTACATCAACACAATATCTTTTGACCGAACATGCCTGCAAACTCGACCCAAATCGACCCATTTTTTCGTTTAGGCCCGTAATCTTGACCTGCGACTCGTTTGATCCGAGCTCGAAATAAACCGTTTATTTAGGGTCGAAACTCGACCCGACCGAGCTTGACTAATAAGTTATATTTATAATTATTTAAATATAAGTACGTAATGAATAATAATATAATAATATATACGGGGTAATATAATTAATATAAAAAAAAAATTAATTTTTGATTTAAAAAAATATGACCTTGCCCATAAATCCGACCTCGTATTACTCGACTCAAAATCTGTTTGACATTATCTACTTTGAACCAATAAAAAATAACGGAATTACTCTTTATAGATAGACATTACTCAGTTCAGTTTGTATTTTTATATCTAATTTTTTGTTTTGACAAATTTACCCTTAACTCTCATTAATTCTTTGCCGAAAACAAAAATCAATAAGTTATTAAAATCATTCAATTTAAAAATATAATTATTTTGTTACGATAGATTGCAATTCAATCAAAATCAAGTTAATAAACTGATTTTCAAAATTATTTGAATATTATGATTTTTTAAATATTTTTACGGTTTATTTTAGTAATTAAAGAGCGGTGAGAACGGCGCGCCGGGACTATGGCTAGGGCCAGAGGCGATGGGGTTGGGATTGGGGCTGGGTGAGGGAGCGGAGGGGGGAAGGTTTGGCTTTTTTTTTTTGTTTTTTCCTTTTTTTCGTTCTTTTGTTGTTCTTGCTATTTTTTCTTTTTCTTTTTTTCTTTTTTTTTTTTTTTTTTACATTTTGATAATTTTGTTTTCTTATTATTTTTTTTAGTGATGTTAATTTTTTTAAAATAAATTTATATTTTGAAAAGTAGAATAACATTATTTGTATTCCTAGAATTTATTTATGTTGACAAAATTATTTATTTTTATACTAAGGTTGTTGTTACGCGTTGGTGCTCTAAAAAAAAAATTCGTGCAGCTCTAAAATGAAAGAGAAAATGAACTATGTCGAGTACTTTTACTCTTTACAGATTAAAATTTTGAGAGAAAAATAAAATTTTTAAGAGGTTGGGTGGAAATGAGAGGGCAGTTTAGAAAAATTATGTTTGTGCCGAGTAAACTTTATCTATAAGGAGTACATCCCTTAAAAAATGAGGATTCCAATTAGGGCGAGGAGGTCCACGATTAGACCTCTTGGCCTTAGTTCCGAAAAACTTTTTGTTTTCTTCTTCTTGTTTTTTTTTTTTTTTTTTTTTGTAATTTTTTATATTTTACTTTTATTTAAGACTTAACCCTACTGAATCCAACTAATAAACAGTGATTCGATGTCACAAGTAACAAGTTTATTCAATAAAAAAACCTTCACATAAATCTTGTGTACAATTTTGGGAAGGGTATATATTTTTAAACCGAAACCAAACGACGAATTCACAATTCAGAGAAAAAAAAAAAGAAAAAATCATGAGACAACAAACATTTGATTTGTCTTAAGTTGAAATCCATAGTAGCAAAGCAAAATCGAAGCCTCTAAAGTTGTGAATTGCTTCCTTAATATAATCCTGGTATTTTTAAAATTTCACATATTCTTACATTGGAAATGCCAAATATATTTAATAACTTAAATTTTTATGAAAATATGTGAATAGTTTCTATTTTTGGAGTATTATCCTATACCCACTGGGCATAGGATAGAAAAACCCAAATTATTCTCTTGTGTGATTGCTGTTTATTATTTTATAAAGATTATTCAATATGATTAAGATTATGGTCATCTTCTGGATTTAAATTTGACGCTAATTAGTCGTTTTCTTTGTATAAACATTTATATTTACATCCAGGGTAAACCTCGGGTATGCACAATAGCTTGCATACCACACACAGTAAAACCATTCCAGGCCATATTATGGACACATCATTTCTCGTGGAGGGACTCGAACTTGACACTCCTTGGTGGTTGTGTTATTTCAAGGGAAACCACTAGACCACAACCATAAGCACATTCTTGCTAAATTGATCAATTTATATTTGTATAGATTGAAAGCGGTTCGTTTATGCGTGGTTTCAAAATAAACAAATGACTGAAACGGTGTAAGCGTTTCATTGGGTATTCTTTAGTGTTAAAGAGTTCAATAAAAGCTGTTGTGATTTTCATGACACTGCCTTATGACAACTAAAGCTTACCCCAAGCTCAAATGAACCATTTGCTTTTTTTTTTTTCACATTAGTCAAAGCACATGTTACGACTTTAATATCTATAGTTACTTATAAAAAATTGATATTCTGGTTGTACTCCTAATCAAACAAGATCATGCGTGCCTATATTTGCTCCTATATATTGTAAGGAATTCCGAAGATGAAGAATAGTATCAAAAATTGATATTTTGGTTGTCTTTAACACGCTGAACGCTGCATACATCCGATGCCCTTATGATTGTCGGATTGGTGCTTGTTGCTGGTTATGTGTATTTTCAAATTTGTTTGCAAGTGGTTTGAATATATACCGTTATCGCTGATTGTTGACTGGCGTAATTGTTGTAGAACAACTAAAAGTAATGACTTTCTCAATGACGACTATTGAGGCAAAATAGCCAAGGATGAAGCAGTGTCGTCGTGTTGGACATCTTCAGAAAAGTACCAGCAGGTGCAATCGACAAAATAGCCACTTAGCCAAGGAGGAGGGGAGGATTTCAGACATGTGATACTTTATTAAACAATCTGTGATACTTTATTTTACTGAACAACCTGTGTTATTTGGGGTATTTTTTGTGATACTTCGTTGAGGAACTTGTGATACTTTATTGAATAACCTGAGAAGTACATGCAATGTGGGTGTTGATGGTTATTGGGGTTTATTGTGGCAAATACTTGATTGAGAATGGGTTAAGTATTATTTTGGTTTTATGGTCTTTTATTGTATTTAAATTGTCGTTTCTTTGACTTTGGCTTGTGGGTGACTAGTTTAGATTTATTTTAAGTGTTGAGCAGGTTCTGAACCCGTTGACAGTATGGATATTGAGATTGAGATTCATTATGTTATTTAAGGTCTTTGTGCCGAGATTAAATTTGTGATCTATGGTGACCCTGATATTATTATTGAGTTATGAGATATGGTTCTAGTTATCGATATTGAGATTGAAGTATTGTTTCGCGGTCGTACTGCTAGTTCACTCACCCCTTGTCTTAGGCTCTGAAATTGACAATGAGAGTACGATACAAGTTATTATTTGAGACATAAAGGAAATGTTGGAGACAGAAATCAGTGTGATTTGAGATTACAATATTTGATAATTACATGGTTGAATTTGGTGACAAAGAGTTGTTGTGAGTAGATTTTGGGTTCAACTATTAGATTGATAAGTACAGAGGAATATTTAAGGTTATAAGATTAGTCGGGGAGTGTTCGTGTTTATTTATTGGATGTTTTTATTTATCTGTTGTATGTATCCACGCCATGACCTATAAATATTACGTATAGTAATGAGGTAGACTGTCTGTTACTCAGCTCCCCGGCTGACGTGTTTCCTTTCCTTCGGGCTACTCGTCATGGGGGTAGGTCTTTGTCTGTCTGTTTTGATTTCAGGTCTTCCGTTGCAGTTCAGTTTATTTTGGAGTCAAAATTTTATATTACACTTTTGTAAAACTTTTGTATCATATTATTTAAAAGGCATTTTGTACAAGTTGTATTTTAAATAGTGAGCTTTGTATATTATTTAGTAACTAGTTTGGGTGCCTGGTCACGCCCGGGTCACCTACGCATATCGAAAAAAAATTATTGATTATAACTAAATTATACGAAATACATGATAGGTAACATATTTCTATAATTGAATTGTACAAAATAATAATTTATATTTCCTCTGATCCAACCAATTCTTTACATTTATTATGATGGAGGATAAAAGTAAACATATAAATACATATCGAATATAAAATGATGTACGAATCGAATTAATTATTCAATGTATTGGCCATCAAATTATTTCTGAAAACGTTAGAACAAATATTTTCTTCTCAAAGAATTTCAAATCATAAATTTTCTATTTCAAATCAATTTAAAATCAATCTATTCTATGAACATGTTTCCTTACCTACCGAAGAAAGAATTTAAGATTGCATATTGAAATATAGGAACCAAATATCAAGTATAATCACTATCTTATGATATTATTATTATTATTATTATTATTATTATTATTATTATTATTATTATTATTATTATTATTATTATTATTATT
>JAUEKU010164895.1:0-11877 GCA_032274805.1 Gypsophila paniculata
CGTTGACTTGTAGCTCTTAGGCTCCTTTGCTTTCCTTTGTTAGGCATGTGATAGCATGACTCGACTTTAAAGCTCGGACCTCGTGCATAAAAACCAATTGTTAAGTACTCGGGATGGAATCCAACACTTTTTTAATTATAGACCTCAAAACCGCTCCAATTCAAAACTCGCCTAAATTAATCGAAATAATCCTACTTGACACCTACTAATTACGCCTCATTAATGTTCCACTTGTTTTTACATCACTTGTACATCTAACAAAACACAATTAAAAACTAAAAAAAAGTCATGAATTCATCTCACGCAAGTTCGTCTTCAAAAGGGGTTCATATGGATAACAAAAATTGTCCTAATGTAGGAAACAATTCAACATAAGGGCATCTGGACCTACAGCGGAAACCCATTCAAGCTATACTACACATATGATAAGTGTGAATGCTTCCAATGGTGCAAAAAAAAAAAAAAAAGACTTTAACGATGTTAGTAATGGAGATGAAGCTCAACAGGTTCCTATTTACATACAAGAATTAAAGGTAAAGAGTAAGGAACATACAAATATCATTTGTGACTTAAAAAGAGAAGTTCTAGAATTATCTACATGTATTTAGTTTATGAAAACTTTCATATTAATGTACTTGTTCCTGGTTTATATTCTAGTGAAGCAAATGCATCCTTAAGTATTATAAAAAACAAGCATTGTAATGATAAAACGTATCAAGAACATTCATGTTCAACCCATAGACTATCTCAAAACACTACTAGCAGATTCATGGTAGTTCCTAGTTTGCCATCAACACATTATTTGCTGTACAAAAATTTACAGTCCAAGTTTTAATGTCCAAAAAATTATATGCATTAGAAGTTGCATTTGTCATTATAAACAAGCTAATGCAATTTATAATGTCAATTGCAACATCTTACCATTTACACTCCCAAAATAAATCCTTACCTTCCTTTTGTTGCATGACCTTCATTGTCGAGATTTTTGCGTAGAGGGTCAAGCTCCATCACCCTCAGCGACTCCATCAATAGCAGCAGTAGTAGCTCCACCGCTGGCAGCAGCAACAGCAGTAGCTCCACCACTGGCAGCAGCAGCTGCTCCATTAGTGGCAGTATCAACAGCACCATTAGTGGCAGCAACAGCAGCTGCTGCTTTCCTTTGTTTTGCAGTCAATGCTCCTTGATATGACCTTGCATTGTGACCCAAACACTTGCATATAGAACATGTGATGGCGGTGGACCTCTTACCCTTTCTTTTATTAAGATCATCATGCCTCCTTTTCCTTTGTTTAGTTGGTCTTCATATGCTTCTCTCTTGCACAGGTGGACTTATTTTAAAGAAGGTGAATGAAGGCCATTGATCTTTGTCAGGCATTGGGTGCATATTTTGTATGTACGTAAGCATGTAGCACATACCAGAGAAGAAAGCATTCACATGGTGCATAGGCTCGTCTTTGTTGTGATAGATGGCCCTACAAGCATGCTTACATGGTATGCCTGTGACTTGTCATTCCTCACAAAAACAAGTACCTATCACAATATTGACAAGAAAACCTGTGTTTTCCTCCAGCACCTCATACTCTCCACCTCCTTCTTTTATCACCCTACAATGCCTTGAGTCTGAGCAATTTGTTTTAATCATTGTCTTTGCATAAGGGGTTGGATCATTGTGTTGTAAAGTCTCAGCAATGTCTATTCTCTCAGCAAATTTATCAATATAATACTGCCTTATCCCTTCCACAATGGACAAAACGGATTATTGATAAGTGAGTTGAAAGACTCCACAAAATTAGAAGTATTATGAGCACATCTTACCTCAGGATCAAATTGATGTTTGGACAACTATTGAGACACTCTTGACAACCATTCCATAACTCCACTATAGAGCGTCACCATTATTTCCATTATTTTCTTGAAAACATAAGGTGATGTTATATTCGCAGCAGTCCAAAACAAGTCATGTAATGCTGGTCTACCCCACTTATCCTTGAAGTTTGTATACAAATGTTGAGCACAAATCCTTCTAGTGTAAGGCCTTCTGTAAGGCCTTCTCTACCCCTTTCATTATGTCACTTATAAATGTCCAATACCACTTCTGATAGCCCTCCTTTTCGAATGCAATTTTGGGATTTCTAAAGAATTAAGTTCATGTTTCATTTGACTCCTTACCAACAATTGCATAGGCTATGGAAAACAAATTGTTGTTGGCATCCAAAGCTATGGCACACAACAACACACCCTTATATCTTTCTTTCAAATGACAGCCATCCACTCCAATTAGTGGCCTACACCCTCTCAAAAATCCTTGTGCCCAAGTTGAAAAACTAAAAAACATATCTTTGAAATAAATCAGCCCATCCGTGTAAGGAGAATGCCAAGTAATTAGTACGCATCGGGGTAAGGACATTACTACAAAAATAGGCATTTAAAACCGTTAAAAACCGTTATAAATCAATAAACAAGTTGTTGTGTTTTGTTTCGTTGTAAAAAGTGCACACAAACAACAACGGGCTTAAATCGTTTTAAATGAACCAATTTACAACGGTTTTTTTCGAAAAACCGTTGTAAATACACCAAATTACAACGGCTTTTTTGGGAAAAACGTTGTAAAAGGGGTATTTACAACGGTTTTTTTAGAAAAACTGTTGTAATTAAACCCATTTATAACGGTTTTTCTAAAAAACCGTTGTAAATACCTTCTTTTACAACGGTTTTCCCAAAAAAAAAAGTTATGAATGGGTTCAATTACAACGGTTTTTCCAAAAAAAAACCGTTGTTATTGGGTTCATTTAAAACGGTTCTTGTTTTATAATCGTTTTAGATGGGTTTGGTTTTTATCATGCGTATGTGTGTGTTTACAACGGATTATTGATGAAAACCGTTGTAATTGCTATTTTTTAAAAAAAAATAAAATGTATTAAAAACGCGCCAAAATCAATTACAATTCGAAACCTGCTACATATATATATATATAGGATTAAGATCATATAAGAACACTCTCTTAGGTAAGAACGGTAAGAACAGTCAGAGTTCATTTAATAAATACACAAGGTACATTCCAAACATAGTAGAGATATATTCTAAGAAATATTGAACAAAAAAATTTCAAAATTTTTAGCTAGATCCCCTTAATTTTAAGGTAATTTTCATTTTTTTTCAGGTACATTTCAAATACACTTCAAGTACATTCCGATTTTAAAACTCGTAATATACCTTTAAAACATTAACGTACCTCATAATTTTCTAATGTACCTCATCTATACTTGAAATGTACCTCGTAGAATGTACTTCGTGAGTTTTTGAAATGTACCTTAGATTTTTTTATAATGTACTTTGACTGTTCTTAGCGTTCTTAGCTAAGGGGGTGTTCTTACCGGATCTTTACCCTATATATATATATATTAAAGAGTAAATGGTAATTTAACAACTTGAACATTCACTTCTTTTACTGTTAAGTGTTAAGGGATTGAACTATCAAGGATTTCAGTTAAGGATCTCAATTCTATTATTGTAAGCTTTCCGTTAACTCTAACCCACTAAAGCAAAATGAAGCTAATTATTTTGGAAAACAAAATTTTGGAAGCAATACAGAGTGATGGTTGAGTAAAATCAACCTCACATATAGCTCTAGGTTGAATAAAATCAACTTTAAATAAGTAAATTGAGACGAATTTTTTTTTCTCTCTAAACCTTTTTTGGGTAGAGTGAACGACTGGGAACATTATATCAGTTAAATGAATCGGCAACTTGAATGTAGGTTTGTGTTACCTAAGTCACGCCAATATGGATTCAACTTGAGTTCGGATTAGAAATTCGATCAAAATAATATCATAAGTCTCATGTGAGAACGTCTCACACAATGAGACTTACCCAAATCAAGAAAAATCCATGAAAAAAATAAAAAAACTAACTTTGTGTGAGGGGTCTTAGAATAAGTTTATCGTGCGACCGTCGCACCAAAGAATTTGTCATAACTGTACTTTAACGTCTTGTTTGGATAACAAATTAGGAGGAAAATGGAGGGGAAGGGGAAGGAAGGAAAGGAAAGGGAGGGAAGGGGAATGAGAGAGATCAATTTTCCCTTCAAATTTTTCCTTTGAGGGAGGGGAAATAAAATGTCTTGGAAGAGGGAAATAGAGGATTCATTTTCCCTCCCCCTCCAAATCTCCACATCTCTATTTTACCAACCAAAAATGGATTTCTCATCCCTCCAAATCCTTCCCCTCCATTTCCCTCCAAATTACCCCATCCAAACATACCTTAAAACAATTATCATTTTGACGGTTCAATATGACGTTTCCAAAACTATCAAGTATTAGTGAAGTACTCACTTAATCATCTTACATTGCTATGTGTAGATTAATTATTTATAAAATTAACCCTAATCATAGGCGTCGTAAGGTTCAGTTGCTCCTTGAATTTAAAGTTTGATGGTTATTGAACCAAGAAGTATTGTGGCTGACTTGAACCAAGGAGACAAATTGACTGAACAAAATTATGATGTGTAGCATCATAAGGTTCAGTTGCTCCTTGAGGAGCAAGATATGCTGGAGACTATTACACAACCTATGTAGGAGCCCGAGTAAGGAAATACCGTCCAACATAGGCGCGATCAGAAAGCCTACAAAGCCTTCAAGAGGAAGGATCGTGTGGCTTGCATACTGATGCTGAGCAGCATGAGGACTAATTTAATGCTCAGATTTAAGAGGCATAATACAGCTTTGGCCCTTTGGGATGTAATTAAGTTACAATATGGTGAAACTTTCACTACCCGCTTGCGCCAACTGAATTTGAAGTTTGACGGTTATAAGAAGCGACGTGATCATACTATGAGGCAACATCTTACAACCATGTCAAACATGATTAATGAGTTGGCTCTTGCTCGTAATATTCTTAGTGATGAACAACAGGTTCAAGCTGTGATACACTCTCTCCACCTAAGGGTTGGGAACACATGAAGGTGAACCTCACCCATAACAAAAACATCAAGACTTTTGAAGATGCTTGTCGTCACCTCGAGCTGGAGAAAGATCATCTCCAAGCTGGTAAATCAGAAGAAGTCTTTATGGCTGAAGGTGAAACCCGTAAGGCAAGTGGCCATAAGTGCAAGTGAGGTGCTCCTAGAGCGCTTAATGGTGGGAAGAAGAATGGGCCTCCAAAGAAAAAGGCTAAAAGTGGAGACACTAAGCGTGCTAGAGGCAAGCGTGGTAGAAAGAAAGACATGTCTAAGGTGACGTGCTACAAATTTCAGAAGCTTGGACACTTTGCTCATGATTGCACTGAGTTAAAGGTAAGCTATGACCTGTCAAAGTCTCTATTTTGTTATGTCGCTAGCTCTTGTTTTATGGTTGAGTCTGTTCATGTTTGGACTTTAGACTCCGCATCTACAGAGCACCTGACAAGAGATCGGACAGCTTTTGTAGATTTTTGTAAAGTACCTAAAGGAAGCAGGCATGTATTCATGGGGAATAGTTCCAAGATAGAGGTCCTTGGCATAGGAACCTGCAAGCTGGAAGTGCATAATGGCCGCATTTTGTATCTCCAAGATGTGTTGTATGCTCCTGAAATAAGGCGAAACTTAGACTCCATTTTAGTTCTTTTGGATTCAGATTTTAAAGTTGTTTTTGAGAATGGTTGTGTAAAACTCTATTTGGTAACTGAATTATTTGGTTGTGATTTAATGCAAGACGGTTTCATGATTTTAGATACTTTACCTTACAAAAATGCCAATAGTTTCTCTTATGTTGCTTCTTCTAGTAGCACTATGAGTGATGATTTATGGCATGCTAGACTTGGACACATTGGTCTGGATAGGATGAATTGTTTAGCTAGAAAAGGTCTTTTGGGATCTTTAGCTAAAGTAAACCTATCTACTTATGAGTCTTGCTTGGTAGTTAAAGCAACTTGAAAACCGTTTGGAAAAGTTTAAAAAGCCACGACGCCTCTTTAGTTGATTCATTCGGATATATATGGTCCAATGAATGTGAGAGTTAGGCATGGCGCTAGTTATTTCATCACTTTCACTGATGATTATGCACGTTATGGTTATGTCTATTTGATATCTCACAAATCAGAAGCATTAGATTGCTTTAGACGTTTCTTGAGGTTGAGAACCAACTAGACAAGAAAGTGAAAACCCTGAGAACTGACAGGGGACGTGAATACTTGTCTGACATGTTCAAACAGTTATGTGACGACAAGGGAATAACTAGGCAGT
The DNA here is from genome assembly GCA_032274805.1 of Gypsophila paniculata. Classification (NCBI taxonomy): domain Eukaryota; kingdom Viridiplantae; phylum Streptophyta; class Magnoliopsida; order Caryophyllales; family Caryophyllaceae; genus Gypsophila; species Gypsophila paniculata. The sequence continues at coordinate 6,218 of JAUEKU010164895.1, forward strand.
TGACCGTTCTAGGTACTCCGCAACAAAATGGTGTTACAGAGCGAAGGAATAAAACTTTACTGGGCATGGTTTGTTCGATGATGGCGCAGGCAAATCTTCCCATTTCGTACTGGGGAGATGCTTTGTTGACTGCGCCTACATCTTTAATCGCGTGCCTTCTAAATCTGTGACTTCAACTCCATATGAATAGTGGAAAGGCTATAAGCCTGACTTAAGCAACTTGCGACAGTGGAGGTCTGCAACTTTTGCTCACTCCACTTCCCATAAGCATGGAAAATTGGTCCCTAGAGGTAGAAAGTGTATCTTTATAAGGTACTTAGAGAACTCTAAGGGATATACATTCATAGGAGAAAACTCGGATGGAGTTTTCACAAAGACTGAGTCACGGGATGCCACATTCTTGGAAAATGATTTTCTTAGCAAATGTGGAGCTACAAAGGACTTTCAGTTATTTGAACTTGAAGATCTTGAACTTTCCCCACACCCTCCTATATTGAGAGATGAAAATCTTAATATCCACGAGGATAGTGGGAGCGGTGAAACAATTGAACCAACTCGTGTGGTGTTGGATCAGGAGTCTCGAAGGAGTGCTCGGGGGAGAATTTCTCGATGTCGTTTTGACACAGAGGATGAAGCTTGTATGGTAACAACTTCAGAAGTGAGGATGGTCACTTCAGAGGACTTGGACGAACCTGCTTCCATAGAGGACGCTTTGTCAGGTCTACACGCTAGAGAATGGATGAAAGCAATGAAAGAGGAAATGGAGTCCATGAGGACTAACCAAGTGTGGGACTTGGTAAAACTTCCGCCGGGATGAAAGACCATTGGGGCCAAGTGGGTCCTAAAGATAAAGAGAATGGCAGATAATTCCATTGAAAGATTCGAAGTTCGCTTAGTGGCGAAAGGGTTCACCCAAAAGGAGGTGATTGATTATGACGAAACCTTCTCTCCCATAGTAAGGTTTGCATCAGTCCGCCTCATTCTAGCCATAGTTGCACACATGGATTTAGAGCTCTATCAAATGGATGTAAAAACCGCATTCTTACTTGGTGAATTAGATGAAAATATCTATATGGAACAGCCTAGTGGCTTTATAGTCGAAGGCCAAGAGCACAAATTTTGCAAGCTCAAAAAGTCTTTATACGACTTAAAGCATGCATCTAGGCAATGGACCATTCGGTTTCATGAAGCAGTTGTAAAAGACGGTTTCACCATTCTAGAAGAGGACCATTATGTGTACAACTAAGGATCACATTAAATTTTTGTGATTCTAACATTATATGTCGATGATATCTTGTTGGCTGGAAATGATAAGGAGATGCTTAAGGCTACAAAAGGTTAGCTCGCATCTAACTTTGAGATGAAAGATTTGGGTGAAGCCAATTATGTACTCGGTGTTAAAATTGTTAGAGGTAGGTCAAAGAGACTCATTGGTTTGTCTTAGGAGACCTGCATTAACAAATTAAAGTGTTGGAAAAATACCAAACGCATGACTATAAGGCAATTGACACTCCAGTTGATAGAAGCCTTAAATTGAATCTTGATATGGTTCCAAAGACTCCAGAGGTAAAAAAAGAAAATGTCTCATGTTCCCTACTTTAGCGCAGTTGGTAGTCTAATGTACGCTATGATGTGTACAAGACTTGATATATGCTATGCTGTTGGACTGGCCAGCCGATATCAGTCAAATCCAGGACTTGGTCATTGGAAAGCAGTCAAGAGGATCATGAGGTACATTAAAGGAACATCAGACTACATGTTATGCTATTAAGGAAGAGATCTAAGCCTTATTGGGTACAATGATGCTGATTAGGCTGGTGATCTTGATGAGCGTAAGTCCGCATCAGGATATGCTTTCTTACTAATAAATAATGGCGCCATATCTTGGAATAGCAAAAAGCAATCTTGTTGATATATTGTGATAATATGGCTGTATTAGCTTTTGCGAAGGACCCTAAATATCATGGTAAAACCAAATACATTCAGATTAGGTACCTTTATGTAAGAGACATGATAACACGTAAGAAAGTGGTGTTGAGCCATATTTTTACTGGTCAAATGGTGGCAGATCCACTCAACAAACCAATTGAAAAGGATTCTTTTGTTAGGCATTAATATTCCTTGGACTACGTAGAGCCTAGTGCGTAGTATTTGACCAAATATGTAATAGAGAAACTTATGAGATTATGAATAAATGAATTTATTCTATTTTGTTTCATAGTATCACTTACTAGTACCAATCATAATGTTTATATCCTTGAAATAGGCTTTAGATTGGCTTACTCACACAAGCAATCGCCTCTAGCGCTGCGAGAGCGAGTAGAGATGAGACCTATCTATGTATGGCGCTGACAAAGCGTGCATATCATAAAAAAAGTCACAATAAAGGTCGCCTTGATGAGAGATAAGATTAGACTTATCTATCATATAAGTCGACATGGATGATGCCTAAATCAATAAAGCCAATAAAAGCCGAGAATGAGTATTTTGTTGGCGTTGTTGATAACGAGCACATTATTACTCAAGGTATTCGCATAGTTTGCGAATACATGGAGACTCGTACGGTGTTTTTAGAGATGGACATTTTTCTTATAAGAATATCTCCACCGTAACATGTGTTTCATACCACATGTGCTTGTCGACCATTTCGGAGGTGAGTTAATGGATCCCTGCTTCCTCACCGTGTGAGTCCTTGATCATTCAGTTGATCTGTGGGGCACCCTTATGGACCTCTCAATATGACACGGAGAGAGTTGTTGATGTTAGCTACTCCAGTGCATTACCTATGATCATGGTCTATGCGATCTAAAGGGGTGACACTGGGTAAGCAGTTGACTTCTTTTGAAGTGACATGTGTGAGGAGGGAAGATCAATTTCTTTGCACATTTCACGTATATCTTTTGGTTGGACATTTTTCTCAAAAGGACAAACTGTAGATATGCAGTGAACAGTGGGTGGATAACATGGTTTCTTAGAGGGATTGAAACATGTTTATCCTGTGCAAATTGAAAATTGTTCTAGGGTGCTAGTTACACCATATAAATGGTACAATGATTGAGGGTTGATGTTTCCATTCTGGCCTTAGTCAGGTTTCTAGTTTAGAGCTCCCAAATGCAGGTGTAACCGTTGGTCGCACGACTCATTAACGTGTATGAACTTCTTTTGTGGTGTTGTATGCTCCTCATGTGTGAGTGGGTGCTGTTAGAGAAATATTGTTTAATCCACCCATGAGTCGCTAAAACGGAAGATATCATACGTTTGCAGTATTCTACACATGGTTCTATGAGAAAAACCATTAGAACACATGGTTATATATGGAAAAACCATGTATGCTCATGGTTTTGGACATGGTTTCGGAGAAAACCATTGGAGCTAATTGTTTATGTCCATGGTTTGTGAGAAACCATGGTCTCTAACCCTTGGTTTTCTTGGTGAAAACCATGTACGCCTAGCCCTATAAATAGAGGACTTAGATGATCATTTTCGTCCATCCAAAAACACACAACTCTCTACAATATCTACAAACACTGCTTAGTAAGAAGAAATGTTCTTGAGTTGTGAGATCTAAAAGTGTTGGTTCTAGCAATCAACACCTCGATCAACGGGTTCATGATATTAGTTTTGTTCTAAAGTCCTGGAGCAATTACTTAGTGGCTTCCGTAAGTTTGAGATAGATTCTCTAATTTCTCGATTTAGCAAGGTAAGTACGTCTTGACCTTAGTTAAATCACCTTGTAGTTGTATAGCCGGAATTCCATCCCGCGATTGTTATCAACTTCACTTCTGATCCCTAATTCACTACTACGCCATACTTTGCGGGCAAAGTCGCAAGTACGCAAAAGATGATTGTATGTATCTATATTGCCCTCTAGCCCACACATAGCACAATCGTGTTTATCCAACATACCTCTTCTCTTGAATTCTGATCCTATAGGGAGTGCATTTGTTAGTATTTTCCAAATAAGAATGTTCCAGATTGTCGGCCCCGACAGATTCCATAGCTTCTTGAAGAACCAAGAAAAATTACTGCTTAACCGACTTTTGTCCCTATAATTAGAATGGGATTCAAGAAATTGTTCCAAAGCAACTCCATATCCACTCTTAACATCGTGAACGCCCGACTTAGACTTTGTCCAATAGATCTCTTCCTTTGTTTCATTAACACTAAGAGGAATAGCCAGAATTTTGTCACACCATTCTTTAGAGCATACACAATAGAGAGGATTTAACCTCCTCTTAGCACTCTCTCTCCTCTAAGAGGACATCCTCTCCATTGTGGGATAAAAAATGTAAGTCCTCTAGTAGAGAGGATGATGGTGCTTTCCTATAATTTCGAGGAAAGAAAGACTTGGCCCTTGTGCCCATTAACAAATGTATATGTGCATTGCATTGATGTGCTTCATAATATTAAACATTAAATATTTTAATATAATAAGAAAAGTTATATAAGAGGATGCTCTCTATTGTAAGGAAAAATAAAATAGGAGAAAAGGAAGAGGATGAAGATAGTGGAAAATTAAATAGATGAAATAGATTGTGAGGTGTCAAAAAATAGAAGGAGAGATAACAAATAAGAGGAAGTAATCTTCCTCTATATAGTTGATGCTCTTACTCATATATTAAAGCTTGCAAAATGGTTGATTTGTCCAGCATATGTGAATTTAACTTAGAGCACCCACAATAGAGAGTATTGAACCTTCGCTTAGCACTCCTTCTCCCCTAAGAAGACATCCTCTTTATTATATTACGGGATAAAAAATGTTGCTACTCTTAGGAAGATGATGTTTTGCTCTAATTTTAGAGGAATGTAAGTATTGGCCCTTGTGCCCATTAGCCAATTGTAAATGTCATGTGTAGATATGATCTATAATATTAAATATAGAAAAATTAAAGTAAATAGAAAAAATTATATAAGAAAATCCTCTCCATTGTGGGAGAAAAATAGAAGAGGATAAGAGGAATAGGATGAAAATAGTGAAAAATGAGATGAATGAAAAAGTGATGAAGTGTTAGAAAAAATGGAAGGAAAGATAACAAATAAAAAAAAGTAATCATCCTCTCTATTATAGATACTCTTATGTATAGGTCACACCCACATTAATCTTTTGAAACAACGAATGAAAACATATTGTTACGCTTACATGTCACTCTAGGTTGACAATTAAAATGAAACTAGTCTTTAACCTCATACTCAGAAATTAGATTGTCGCTCTAGGTTTACAATTAAAATGAAACTAGTCTTTAATCTCGTGTAATACACGAAGTTGTCTAAACATTATATTTTAACCAAAGTTTTCGTAATAGGATCTACAGAATTATTTTTTACTCCTAAAATATTATGTAGTTTTGAATCTTTTTTTCGAAATTAGTTCTTGAGTTAATACATAGAGAGTCTCTTTTATATAATCAACTTACTCTTGATTGACTGAAGTTATTACTCCCTCTCTTCAATTCCAAACACCCCATTTCACTTTTTCAAACCCATTTTGTAAATTAAATATCTTTAACTTTGTATTATAAAAAATTATAAAATTTTGATATTATTATTGTAAAAAATGAGACGAATCTAACAAGATCTCACCTAACTATATTTACTCTTATAGATTGATCAGAATAATCGATTTACAAACACCCCGTGAATAGTGCACGGGGTGTTTGGAA
>JAUEKU010164906.1:0-11872 GCA_032274805.1 Gypsophila paniculata
AAAAAAAATATTGCATTTAGTTCTCATCTTATCCCATAAGAAATTTAATTTATTTTGTATCACATATTATTATCACATATTAAGAAAAAACCCCAAATTTTATCCAAAAATAAGGTTAATCAGAATTGAGAGTAAAAAATCGTACAATATAGTGAAACTTGCTCAATTTGAATTTTATCGTTCAAGAAAATATTAGAATTAGGAAAAACACATTGAGAGGGTATGGGTAATGATGAGAATTAGATGAGAATCTTTATTAAAAATGATAACAAAATGCTGAAATGGGATAAGAGATGGGTAAAATGGGGAAAACAAAATTTGAAAATTAAGTTTTTGGAACTTGGTAGCATTTTGAAAGAAAAATTGTTTTAATAGGTAGGAGTAGTTTTTTGAGAAAAAAAATTATACTCGTATTAAGTAGTTGTTTCTAAAAAGTGTCTTATATTAGGTAGTTATTTGGTAACTTTTTCTAATCAAAAATTAAAGTTGACAATGGGTTAAAGATAATCCAAATGTTATTAACTTATATTCATGAATATATTTTAACAATTTCCTTTAAATTACAATAAATAAATATTGATAGTGACAACTGAATTTAGTAGCTCAGTAGTGTCTGCTGGAATTTAGTGACGTTGTTTAAATATCAAGCTTCACACAAAGTGTGCGTTATTAATAATCAAGATTTACACGTACTCTAATGTCCACATGACCACATCTTAATTATATTCAATTCAATTACTCGTATTTAATACGTAGATAGATTTTTACGAGTATTCATTTCTGTTTTATTAATTTTTTTATTTTAACCTTAATTTAAAAATAATACAATAATTTTGAAATCAAAAGAAAAAAGAACACTTAAAATGCAATGGAGTAAGTATATTGTATGAGCTAGCTCCACATATAAGGTCTCACATTTAACTATTAGAGAAGAGTTGAACACTTTTAATTTTAATTGACTAATGACTACTCCTTCTACGGGCAATTGATTTAGGAATAAGACATGTTCTTTCTAACTTAATTTATTAAGTTCATTTCAGTTCAACTCAATTAATTTCAACTTAATTTAAACTTATATCAATTCAATTTTAACTTTCAACTTCAATAATAAATTTAGTTCATCTCAAACTCATTTCAACCGAAAAAAAAAAATAGACAAAACCTAAGACCCATTTAAACTAATAAACTCTTACAATAGTCTTACGTGTCCGGTGTCTCGATAATAGCAACCCAAATCCATACATAACAAAATTCACCCATATGGATTCGAAGAGTGTCGGTCAAATATCTCCAAACAATTCATACAACCTTCGGCAAATCGACAACTGACAAGCACTCGGCAGTGGGCACGCACTAGCTGGATAATAACTGGTGGCCCCCTTTCTATATTTATGTAACTAAATAAAAATTGTACTCGTAGAGTCGTAGTCAATAATCTCTCTCATTTTTTGGATTTGCTACAAGTACAAATAATACGGTTATTAAGATACTGGGTGGATGTGGGTAAGGAGAGATAAAAAATGTGGAATAAAATAAGTTATATGAGATGCATTTTAGGAAATGTTGCAAATCCACTAAATGAGTCAAAATTGGAAATTGTTGCAAATTCAAAAAATGGGAGAGAGTATTAATAATAATGATTGCTCATTAATGCTAAATTAACAACAATTTGTTACTACCTCCATTTTTAATTATATGTCATTTTAGATTAAAGCAAATTTTTCCTTTTATATGTCGTTTTACATATTTTCATGCAATTAATTGTTTTTCACACTTTTCAAAACATTTATATCAACAAAAGAGGTGTTTCGAATAATTATATTGGTTGAAAAAAATAATTTTATATTTTCCAAAATCATTTATTATATTTAGCTTACAAGTTAACACTTTCCAATGTTTTCTTAATATTTGTGAAAGATGTTAAAATGACTTATATAAAAAAATGGAGGGAGTAATATACAAAAATTTGTATTAGATGAGCGTAGTCTCAATTCCAAAAATAACGTATTTTTATGATTTACTCCGTACTTCGTATAAGTTAATATACACATGAGATTTATTTCTTGTGTCGGTATTTTTTTCATTTATAAATTTGCTTTGGGTAATATACGGTCCACTTTCTAAAAAGATTTTTTTTTTGACAACAAACATAAATATATTATTGGTAGAAACTTCAAAACTTTAAGTTGAAATAGTAAAATATATTACGGGATAGAGTTGCGGGGACACCACTTTGAATTACATATATACCGAAAATTATTGGTTTTGTGATTCAAAATTATTTTGGGCTAAATATTTTCAAAGTTTCGAATTTTATAATAGTCGAGACTCAAATAAGTAACTCTAGGGTTCGTTCTTTAAATTGAAATCATCTACATTGAACTACAAATAAAAATTATATTAATAATAGAATAAATCACTTATACTATTTGGGTTGTATTCAACAATCTTAACCATTTAAGTCGCATCTTTTTATATAGTGCTTTATCGCAATAACAAAAGTCACAAATATTTAGTGCTCCCAAATTTTGCAATTGGTAGATTATACCATCGGTTGTATATAGTTGTATGTACAACTTGTTTTGTAATTTCGAGTTTAGTCGCAATGTTTTTGAGTATTGTTGTAAAGTTTATGAGCTTTAATGTAAAGTTTTCGGGCTACATCACATAAATATTTTGCTCAAAAACTTACACTTCAGCTCAAAAACTTGTATAACCTCAAAAACTATATATACATGCTCAACTAAATGTGAGTTGGTTGTATTACAACCGGTGGTATAATAGTTTTTGCCCAAATTTTGGGAGTTCTGTTTTGTGAGCCAAATCCAATCTTTCATACTTAGTTAACTCCCACCACATAAAATCATGTGGTGTAATCCCTTGTGCCCACGGGGTTTCTCTCATTTCATTTTAATTAAGGGTCAAATATATAAATAATTTTGATATAACACAAAACTTAATTAACTTAAACAAAACCAAAACGAATCAAATTAATGTAAAATTTAACTCGTATTGAAAAGAATTACTCCATATATAAAAATAAATCGAACTTATTTTAACTGAACTGATATAAAATTAAATCTTGATTTTACTAAAGTGGCAATGTATAGTCCGTAATTAGCAAAATTAAGGGCTACCCTTCTTGGATACTTAAATGTTAATCATCATGTGATGAATTTTCACGAGTTTTGCGGTGGGAATCGGGTTGCACCACTCTACTATGTTTTATGCCATGTTTCCTCTTTTCAATTCCCTCTTTTTATGTGTCTTTTGACTTATTACCTCATTTTTCTACTCCTCAAATACAGTATAATTTTGTTTAAGTTATCCTTTAAATTTAGCAAATTAATGTATTTATGGTGCATTAATGCCTAATAATTTTCCAAAAACTTGTGAAATTTTCTGACGATTTTTCTCTACTTAAATGTGATAATTTTAACACGACATTGTTTAGCAGAATTGATTAAAAGGTTTAAAAATTGTCATAGTCTAGGTTGTCGTGAACCTTAGATTGGTCGTGTTTCATACACTAAAACTCGTTTAACACATCAGACAGTTTAATGCGATATCTACTGTAATGACAATTTTCACTTACCTAGCATCCTTTCATATTTGTTTGAATGTTTGGTTAAACCAAAACTCGATCATTTAATTTGTTTCCTATATATTTACTTTTATATGAAAGGATTTTAAATATAGAGAGGCAACAATTAACTGAAACAAACCGAATACAATGCATTCTCCAACATATATTATTCTTTTACTATGATAATTAGAAGTGTATCTCTAAGCATTGCATGCATATATATAATTGTGACCTTGGAAAAATGTAATGTTGTACAGATTTAATGCAAGAGATTTCCTAGGAAGATTCAGAGGAAAAAACATAATGTTTGTGGGAGATTCACTAAGTTTAAATCAATGGCAATCACTTACGTGTATGTTACATTCTGCTGTTCCAACTGCTGCTTATAATCTCTCACGTCAAGATGGTGTCTCCACTTTTTACTTCCCTGTAAGATTACTCTTCTTCTTATTTTGCATATATTTTTACGTTTCAAACTACATACTTTATCATGCAATATATATGACTTATCCCTTGTTCTTTCGGATTTATTTTTATGCGGTTGAGTTCAATAAAGTTCAGTTTAGATTTTAGATAATTTTATCATAAAATAACAGGATCTTAACTCATTAAATGTCGACACTTGGTATGCTTGTTACCTACTCTGTATATATATCATTAGACTTGACTGTAAGTTTCAAACCACTAGGGTATGTATTAGGGCCGAAAGGCCATTATTTGTATTTGTATGGGCTTATATTTGTAGCCCAAACCTTGTAAATATATAAGCCTCTTGGCTAAAGTAAATCAAACACAAGAAAACCAAAACAAACATTTTGACAGTATGTATGTGTGTAGGCTATAGTAATTAGTTGGACATGATTATAATTTAAAAGTATTCGACATGAGTATATATGCATTTACCGAAGGTTTCAGACACAAAATATATGTATAAGTTAAAGTTAATTGGACATGGTTATCTTACACAAGTAAGTATATTCAAATGTCGAAATTGACAATTCTGTAAAATTTCATAATTCGTGCTACTTTCTTTAATTAGGCATCGAAGAGTTAAAATAATGTCCTAGTATTGAGTGTCAAACATGACTAAACGAGAAAAATTGAATAATGGTAGTAAAAAAGTACTTAGAGCAACTCCAATGCCAAGCTACAATTGGAGTAGTTTGGAGTTGCCACATCATTTTTGAAGCTAATCACCCCAAAATTATATATCTCTCCAATGCCAAGCTACAATTCATCTTACTTTAATGGGTCCCATTGTCATTTTTTTGTCTCCCACCTTTCTTTTCATCTACATTTATCAATTTATTAGATTAACAATTAATAATTATGCCTATTGTTTAATTTAAAATGTTGTTTGATTTTGTTTAAAATATATTTTTTATTTAAATTTATTTTTATGAAGATACTATTTTTTAAATGGCTCAGGTATAAGTTATTATCTTTGTTCAAAATCCTCCATAACACACATAGTTCGATGATTAAAATATTACATGAAATATTTATGGATAATTTGTGGTGTAGATTGTGATGAGATGTCAGTGCAATGTAAAAAAGTGGTGGACCAAGTGGTGTAGCTTGGTGAAGCCATTCACTTGGCCAAACCATTAACTTCAATTTTACTCCAATGGAAAGCTATTCGCCCCACTTTTCAAGCTACTCAATTTTTATGAGCATTGGAGTTGCTCTTATATCCCAGTCCTATTTTTGTGTCGACTAAATAAGTGTTTTTGTTCACTTTGAACTGATATGCCACGTATGGTGAATTTCATAACAACATTACCAAAGTGTCTCAAGAATTTTAGGCGATTCAAAATGAAAGTTGCATTAAAGATTGCACCATATGAGTATTACTTTACGGAAAAGTGTAACCAATTCAGTAAGTCATTTGCTTTATTCAATCATAAATCGCAATAAAAGAAAAGCGAGTCCTTAGGCTTTTTCGGACATGTAAATTTTCTGAGTGAAGATATAATACTTGCCTTCATGAGACACCAACCCTCCTTGTATCCTATTGGCATTTGCCTTGCGAATCTTTAGCAAGGTCCATTGCGATAGGTCAGGGGTTCAAGGGTTGGTAGGGAGAAGAAGAGAAAGAGAAGAAGAAAAAAAAGAGGTATTCTAAAATACCTCCCTTTTAAACGGGTATCGTTTTAGTTTGGCATTTACTTGCGCAAATGTAATACGTTACTGCATTGTAAATATCGTTGATGCAGCGTGTGAACCTCTGAGGGACGATCGTTCTGTGTTTAGTATTGTAAAGGGTTAGGAGATCGAATCTTGTTCCCCATCTTAACTTTTTGTGAAGATTCGCCACAGGCGGCACTGCGGTACAAATGAAACAAGAACCACAGGAAATGTATCACTTATACTGTACAGCAATAGTGTAATGGAAGTTTACTCGATTCCAAATTGAATGTTTACACACGATGGAGCTGCCTTGGATCACCTGGTTTGGATATGTCGTAGCTTGGGACCTCCTTTATTATGACCATCAAAGACCCGATGCTCATTCCCGTCAATGCTGTTGTTAGCTTCTCTGCGTTTTGGATTTTTACGAGGAGAGCTCGAGTCTGATCCAGTATTTTCATGTCTACGAGACCCCTTCTCATCTTCAGACTCGCTGCTGCTGCTGTCTGAACTCGAACTTGAACTTGAACTCTGCTGTACATCCTCAGAGGCAACTGACGGCCTTCGTGAGTTGTTTTGTTCTTGATTTGCTCTCTTACTACCATTTCTTTTCGAACTTAGACTTGGTTCCTTGAATGTCACGACCAACTTCCTGCGACGAGAACCTGTACGCTTTGTCGGCGAAGATCTCCTGCTACTTCCATATTCCGAAGATAAATTGCTGTCATCATATTTGCTGCTGCCACCATTAGGATCCATCGATCTTCCAGAATATTCAAATTCTGTGTTCTCAGCATCACCGTAATTACCACTCTCTCCGTCACTACCTGAGTCTGAATAAGTGTTTTCGTCTTCTGAACCAGCAGAGCTAGGTCTTTCCGAGAAATGTCCACTTTCATTACCAACTGAAGGCTGACCTGCTGCACTGTCAAAAGTCTCACTCCCGTTTTTCTGCTCAGAAACACTTCCTCTGTTACTTCCCTCATTCTCACTCTCGTCACTGCTTGAATCATCATGGTCTGAACTCTCTTTTTCGGAACGAGAAGGTTGATCATCCTTGTTCAAATCATCTCCGTAATGCATCTTTTGCTCCGTTGGTGGGCTATAAACATTTGAACTAACATCCTTCTCTGCTTGTGTTGGAGCAGGTTTAGTATTTGCTTGAGGAATTGAGAGGAAACTAAGAGCAGCGACAACATCACCAATCAAAGGACGGACTGACGGTTCCTCTTGAAGGCACATTGCACATATTCCGACAGCCTGGTTTAGACTCGTGACTGGAAATTCATTATTTAGCCGAGGATCTGCCAAATCTGAAAATCTTTTGGGATCCCTAAAAATCGGTTGTGCCTGTTCATGCAATCACAAAACAGAAGGTCAGGCTACTACGGACTAATGTTTATTCTAGTACTAGCGTTTTCGAAAATGTCACACGTGTAGAGTTACATCTAGACTGGCACACTGACACGACCCTCAAGTCGACCCAAAATTTGTTGGACTAGATATTGACATGATCCGGAAAATGACCCAGTCGGAGATGACCCGACTCGACCTTATTGACATATGATTGATTAGAATTAAACCTGTTTATCTACATAAAATAACAAAACCCGAAGACATACGAATGACCCCTCAACTAAAAACTACCAACCCGAAAAAGATCAGGTAAGCAGTCTGAGCACACCAAAACAGACTTCTCGCCTGAAGTGGATAATATACCGGAATCAGTATTGACTAAAGCTACATCCAACCGAAACAACTCAAGTAGTTGCATTGCGATAAGTACATTAAATGACGTAATATTTGTGGTCCAACAAGAGCTTACCCAGGTAACCAGATTTTGCTCGTCATTTGGCCTAGTGGTGTCAATGACTCTTCGTCCCGTGATTAGCTCTAGCAATACAACTCCGAAGCAGTAGATGTCGGACTTAAGAGTAAGCTCACCACTGCTTGAGTACTCAGGTGCAGAATAACCATACGTTCCCATTACCCTTGAAGCTGGATTCATCTTCCCTCCATCGGCTCCAAGCTTCGCTAGACCATAGTCGGAGAGTTTAGGTTCATAGTTATCATCTAGTAAGATATTTGATGGTTTCAAATCGCGGTATATGATTGGCGGATTGGCCTTGTCGTGCAAATATTCAAGACCTTGGGCTGCTCCCGAAGCAATCTTCATCCTCGTGTACCAATCCATTGGTTTCTTATCCGAATTGTCACCTGTGTTTCAAAACGGTTAGAGAAGTAACATCCATAGAATTGTAGGGCAAGACGGATGCAAAGTGAACAATACATACCGAACAAATGATGCTCTAAATTTCCCGATTGCAGGTACTCGTAGACCAAAAGCCTCTGGTCTCCATCAGCGCAGTAGCCGATAAGACTGACCAAGTTGCCATGCTGCAGAAGACTGAGCATCATGATTTCCACCAGGAATTCCTTGTTCCCTTGCATACCGTTCCTGTCTAGCTGTTTTACAGCAACAACCTGCAGCGTTCACCAGTCGACGACAGAGGTCAGTATCAGCAACACTGCGACACAAATATGAATTTTGATCATCTGATATCAACCTGTCCTGTAGATTGAAGCGTCCCTTTGAACACTCTTCCGAATCCACCTTCCCCTAACAGGCATTCCTGCCGGAAATTCTTTGTCGCTATAGCCAGCTCTCGAAAGGTAAAAGATTTTGCTGCACCAAATATAATACATGTCACCAAGTTAAGTTCACCAGGTAAAAAATGTGTCTCGCTAAAATGTACAGTGTGATTTCATTTTGGTTGGTCGAACTGAATTCACGAATTTGCATCGTTTTCTATTCCTAGCTAATTCACTCGATTTGCTACATTGACGAAACTAATTGTATCTAGGGTAACCATTTGTAAATAGGACCACCTACTATACTCATCATGCCTTTTTTTTACTACTGTAATCGACAATTCCTCGATGATTTCTTTGCTAAAATCTCGTGCAACGACAAATGTTGCATACCAAACGAATTTGACGACTTACGTTTTATATTTTGAAGTAGTATAGGCTGCATAGCCGTGTAACTTTCAACAAAATCGACGCATTTTCAATACAAGTCATTTTGAAAAAATATCTACCTCGCATGTGACATATTTTCTTTTAACCGAAAGGTAACGTTGTATACACACATTTTAAAGTCCTATGTGTAGGACTCATTGTAGACGTGAGAGGGTGGTAATTAGCCAAAATCGATCGTAAATCAATTCATAAAATAAAAATGACATGAAACAGATCGACTGACACGAAAATGGACGTAAAAATACCATTAGAAGCATTGGCATCAATGGCAACATTGGTGTTAGTTTGAGTCTCTCTTTTAGGGGGAGTTGGCTGATCATCATTGCATTCGTCGTCGTCGTCTTTTTGAAAGCACGGCAGGCAATTCATTTCCCAATTCCTAACCACCCCCTTATAACCACCGTCACGTGGTCGTTATTATTGTCGTTGTTGTTGTTGTTGTCGTTGCTGATTAATTTCGATAATAGGATTATTTATTTTCTTCTATCTCTATACAATATAGAAATGTTCCTAGAAACATAACAATGTATATTCATTCAAAACCTCCAAACACAAATATTTTTTATTACATGATCACCCATAAAAATGATACGGTGATTTAAAAACAAACAAAATTCGAGAAAAAAAATTGTCGTCAAATAAACAAAATTCCCTTTTATTTTCGCGATATAATAACTTTATGTTTTTATCATTCATGAGAATGTTGAAAATAAAAGGGAAGAACAGAGGTCCTTCGAAAGAACAGAAGGACCTCGTTCGTGAAATGAGAATTAGAGAAGAAAGAAAAATAAACATTGCCGAATTTTTTTTAGGTGTAAAAAGTCCAAAATTGGGTCGACGTGAACAAACGTTGATTTTTTTTTTCAGGGAAATTAGTGTCAGAAAAAATAGGATGATATGAGTGGACTATGCTTAGTTGGTTAATACTAGCATATGTTCTCTTATATATTGTAAAAAAATAGTAATAATTTTAGCTTGATAAGTGATATTTTATGTATGTGAAAAATAGATTGGATATGAAGATGAATTTTATAAACGAAAGAATATGATAACTTTAACTCGACAATCGAAGTTTCGTGACTTTCGTCTACCTAGTATGTTTCGTTTACTCAATTTTTCATATCATGCTAATTTTTTTTTTTGGAAGTTAACCCACTCGAGTCTCGACTTGGTACATGATAGAAATCATCCATTTATATCCTCAAAACCAACTCACTAATTACTTTCAAACAAAAAAAAAATTCGAACCTTAGGTACACCGAGTGTACGTCACACCGTACCTCCCAATAAATTCGAAAATTCAATTATACGTACATGACTTTTGTAAATAAGAAAGTAAAATCTTTTGACGGTGATGTACACCGACGTGATACATCCGTAAATTTTTATCACAAACCTAACCTCATTAAAAAGACTTTAATACCCCTCTAATTTTTAAGATATACCCCAAAACTCCCAAAGACTACACATTTCTCACACCATTTCTTCTACAATTTCTACTCAATACCATCAATGAAACTCACATCTCTCAAATCAAAACTTTACCCTCAACATCAATCATGATCAACGGCCCAGATTTGATCTGGGTTTTGCCCAATACTTAATCTTGACCCTTGATTTTATCCTATGGTAATTCCTCACACTTTTATCTTTTACTTCTTTTTTTTTATTTTACTTTGAACTGACATTTTTTTTTTCTGAAAGTAATGAAATTTACTGTGTTTTTAGCTAATTTTCGATGTTAATTTTAGTGGGTTAGTGTTATTTTAACTCAATGTGGTGTTAATTAGGTGTATTTTTTTTTAGGGGGTAAAAAGTTGGAAACTTTATTGAGTTTAATTCAATTTTGTCTATATTAATGATGAGTAAAAGACCGTCTTACACTCTCAAATTGAACGATGGGTGGTAGGTGAAGAAATAGTACTCCCTCCATTTCGCTCATAAGGCCCATTGGGGTATGGTACGATTATTAAGAGAAGTGGAAAAAGTAAGGGTATAATAGTCTTTTTCTATTAAGAAAAAGTGAAAAGTTGATGAATTTGGAAACGAGACTAAATGAGTTAGCATGATACTATTAAGAGTTGGGTAAGATCGTCTTTTTTAAGACTTTGTTATATTAGTTGAACCATGAACTTCATTTTGAAAATATGGAATGTAGGAAGTGAAATTAACAATGAATGAGTCTTAATATCAGAAGGGTACTGCTAAGGAATTACATTTTCGAGTTGATTTTGAGAAATGATCGTAATTTCGTTGTGTGAGATGGTTGAATTCAAAGAGAGGAATGATGGGATAAGTGGTTGTATTGAGGAAGAAAGAGTGTAGAGTGGAGACTAGAGACGTGTCGGAAATGAAAACAAAGTTCAGGATAAAGAGTACTGAGTAGTAGTACATTATTGAGATGTAGGTTCAGGGGAATGACACCAAGATCGAGTTGAGTGGAGAATAGAGACGTGTTGGGAAATGAAGGTGCGAGAGTTGATTAGATGCATTAGGTCATGCAATGGTGCTTGGCACTGTGTTGAACTTATGCGGTCTTTGTTGCAGGAACTGATGTATCATGTATGTGATTATACTTCTCTCTGGTGCACCATCCTTTAACCCTGTCATTTGCGATCATTTTCATAACTACGGAGTATATGATATCCAACCAAACATGGTTTAAGTATTTGGTGAACATTATGGTAAATTGTGGAAAGAAGGTTGTAAATTCGTGATGAAGGAAAGCAAAAATACCCTATAATGCCTTTCTTTGACCACTTCATTTTTCCAGCCAAGTAACATATATGTTTTTTTGTTTAGGACTGGTATTCCTGGAATGGAAAGTGGACGGGTTTTCAAAAATTTGTTCCTAGAGCATATATAACTAAAATTAGGGACAAAATAGCCGATTTCAAGTTTCAATTGGTCAAAATGTAACGCTACAGCAATATCATATCTGCTACTACATGTTGAAGTTCTAACCTTTTTCTTTTCTATGCCCTCCGTCCAGATTTATTTTTGCTTCTGTTCGTTGGAATGGTTCACCTCGTAGTCTCGTCTCAAAGTTCTTTCTATTTCATGCAGACCAGAGTTTATATCTGTGGGGACTAGTAGCTGCTTATCTATGTCATG
>JAUEKU010164927.1:0-11870 GCA_032274805.1 Gypsophila paniculata
AATCATGGAAATTAATATGTACACACCTAGAATTGATTCTTGCCATTGTACATAGCAAAACTCACGGCAAGTCATTCATTCTAGGTATATAAATATGTAACAATATTTCATGAATTAAAAATAAGAAAACACATTATTGTATATTTCTACAACAAACACGTACATACCTTCTCTAACGATGTCATACTCGGAAACGATATGTTGGTATCATAACTATTCTCTTGATGATATGGTGGTGAGCCAAACTGTAGATACATCTCGATGTCAAACTTCTTTTATGTAAAGAACAATAAATTAGCATCATCACAATCATACTCATCACCAATTTATCAATACAATTTTCATATAAAAAAACATATGGTTTATAACATAATTGTGTGCACTATAAATTACGTGCACTATAAATTATGGCGACATAACTTACATAATTACGTGCAACAATTGTAACACATAATTACGTGCAACATAAATTACGAAGAATGAGAAGTAGACAACCAAAAGTGGATTTATGTACAATAATCCACATATATTATATTCACCCATTCTTTAGTGAGACAGTCTAACGATAAATTTATCGTGAGAACTCTCACATAAGGATAATTACTTTTATTTTCTATAATAAAAGATACAATTTCACGTGAGACCTACAGTATTATATTTCAATACTCAGTAATTCTTTAATGATACGTCGTACCTATTTGACCACTTTAATACTAATTGTAACAATTTAACGTTCATTGTGATCAATATTAAAAGTGGTCAAACTATACTACAAGTTTTTTAGGTAGCCTCCATGATTGTTTTTTAGATTTCTTAATTCTAAAAGAAAGTAATTGAGAATTGAAAAGCTTGATTGCATTGATTGGAAGAACGTCATATATATATATATACATATTGACTAAGTAGGTTAACCTAATGAGATAATTAAACTAAGGAAAGATAATTGTACACAAAATAATATAGAGATTACAGTCAAAGATTACAAGAGAAATATTTACGTTAAGTAATATCTTTAATACGCTCCCGCAAGTTGGACGATCCGAAGGTTAGACCAATCTTGAGCAGCAATGGGTATAAGTCAGAACGTGCTAATGGCTTTGTAAGTGCATCGGCTATTTGATCACTAGAGGATATGTGTTGCACTCGAAGCAGACCCTTTGTAACTTGCTCTCGAACAAAATGAAATGAGATGGCGACGTGTTTCATTCTCGAGTGAAAAACTGGATTTGCGGAGTAATGCGTCGCACCAAGATTGTCACAAAAAATCACCGGAGGACTAGGGATACAGACCTTTAACTCAGAGAGCAGTGATTGAATCCACATGATCTCAGAGGTAGCGTCTGCAACTGCACGAAACTCAGCCTCAGTAGACGATTTGGAGAGAGCTCGTTGTTTACGTGAGGACCATGAAATTGGATTATGACCTAGTTTACCAGTGGTAGAAACGTAGTCACTCATGTCACCTGCCCAATCAGCATCAGAAAAGGCATGTAAATTGAATGGACTGTTACGAACTAAATGAATACCAACATCAATGGAACCTGCGAGATATCGAAGAAGACGTTTTAGCGCTGTCCAATGACTTTCCTGTGGGTCCTGCAGAAATTGGGCCAGCTTATTGACGCTAAAAGCAATATCAGGACGGGTGAGGGAAAGATATTGAAGGGAACCAACGGTGGCACGATAATCGGAGGGGTTCGAAATGGAGTGCCCAGAAGTGGGTAAAAGAGGTGGATATTTGGTCATAGGTGTCGTAGCAGGTTTGGAGTCAAGCATATTAAGACGAGTGAGGAGATCAGTAACGTACTTAGTTTGGGTAAGCCGAAAGTAGGAAAGTAGGAAAGTAGGAAAGCCGAGGTGACTTCAATCCCAAGAAAGTAGGAAAGCCGAGGTCTTTTAAGGAGAAACGATTAGAAAAAGTCAGAAAAAAGCGATGAAGATGAGGTGTGTCAGGACCGGTGACGATGATATCGTCAACGTAGACAAGGAGATAAATACTTTGTGAGGCATGATTGTAAAGAAAGAGGGAGGGATCAGAAAGAGATTGACTAAAGCCATAGGAAGTGAGGAACGTTTTTAGTTCATTGTACCAAGCCCGAGGGGCTTGTTTAAGACCATAAATTGCTTTAGATAGTTTGCAAACATGATTAGGAAAATTAGAGTCAATAAAACCAGTGGGTTGAGCCATATAAACAATGTCAGATAACGTACCTTGCAAAAACGCATTATTAACATCAAGCTGTCGAAGGGACCAACCACGAGCAAGAGCAAGAGACAGAACGAGTCGAATAGTGGCAGGCTTGACTACGGGACTAAAGGTTTCTGTGTAATCAACCCCGGGACGTTGAAGGAAGCCCTTGGCTACAAGGCGAGCCTTGTATTTTTGGATAGAGTTGTCGGGGTTGTATTTGACACGAAACACCCATTTGGAACCAATGACATTATAGGAGGGATGAGACGGTACTAAGGTCCAAGTCTTGTTGGAAAGAAGGGCAGAAAACTCGTCCTCCATGGCAGTGCACCAGTGAGGGGTGGCTAATGCTTATGGAACAGTGGAAGGAAGAGATGTTGGAGAAACTACCTGAGCAACATTAGCGTAGCGACAATTTTGGACATGTATATTGTTGGATCGGCGAGTGGCAGGTCTAGTACGTGTAGTGGGAACAGTGGAAGGGGCAGCAGCAGTAGGTACAGTAGTGGGGGAAGCATAGGAATCAGAGGAGCCATGGTCAGGTTGTCTACTGTCAGTGTTAAGGTCAGGGGTGGGTGGTGCTGGGTGATGCTCAGGAGGTTGAGGGGCGGCGTGTAAGGTCGGTGCAGATGGTAGAAGAGGTAAAGATAAGGTACACCACTGGGATGGAGTTATGGATGGAGAGACTGAGGGTGATTTTAATCGTGAATACGGAAAATCATGTTCAATAAATCAGACATGACGCGAGGTATAAATTTTATATGTAACCGGGTCAAGACAATGGTATGCACTTTGTGTAGCCGAATACCCAACAAAGATGCAAGGAGTGGATTTTGGACTGAGTTTGTGTGGGGAGTACGGTCGGAGCCATGGATAACAGAGGCACTCGAAGCTACGGAGTTTGTTGTAATTGGGAGAAATTTGAAATAGCTTGACATACGGTGAGGTATTAGACAGAGTTGGGGTAGGCAAACGATTTATAAGATAGACGGCGGTGACAAAGGCGAAAGACCAAAATTCAGTGGGAAGATTTGCATAAGACAGTAATGATAACCCGGTTTCTACAATGTGTCTATGACATCTCTCTGCAAAACCGTTATGCTCAGGAGTGTGAGGAGGAGGAGAAGTAAGATGTGTAATTCCGGTTTTCGTGATTATCGGGGTGAGTTTTAAATACTCACCACCGTTGTCAGAAAATAATTTAAGAATGGGACGTTGGAAATGATTTTCAACAAGAGCTCGGAAACGAAGAAAAACCGAGAAGGTGTCAGACTTATGTTTGAGAGGATAAATCCTGGTATATTTAGTGAAATGGTCAACGAAAATGACATAATATTTAAAACCGTCAATAGAGTAGATCGGAGAGGTCCACACATCAGAGAAAAGTAAGTCAAGAGGGGCATTGGAGACAAGAGAGGAAACAGAAAAAGGAAGTTTGTGACTTTTATTAGTGTTGCACGCATTACAAGTTGTATTATTGGATTGTAACGGAAACGAAATAAAGGAACGAATTAAACTAAGGATAGATGGGGAGTGATGACCCAATTTATGATGCCAAGGGGAGACGGTAGAGAGAGTGTGGGTGTAAGCCGAGGGGGGACTGGAATGCCACTCATACAAGCCTGCGTTAAGTCGACCCGTTAGTAGTACTCTGCCCGTAGTTCGGTCCTGCACGCAACAAGATGTCGATGAGAAAATTGCATAAGCATTGTTATCTGAACAAAGTTTAGAAACTGATAGGATGTTTTTAGAAATAGAAGGCACATGGAGAACATCATTAAATTTTAAAGAAAAGGAAGGGAAAGAAAAGGTGAATGAACCAATATTATTAATGGGAAGAGACGACCCATCGCCAATAAGAAGGTCATCGAAGCCATCATATGGGGAATGGAGAGCAAGAGTTTCTAGGTCGTGTGTGATGTGGTGACTTGCACCGCTATCGAGTATCCAATTGGACGGGGCAGAGGACCCGACAGTGGCTGTGTTGGCTTGGGGTGGTGCAGGACGACGGTTTTGAGGAGCAAGGGATGGTCGAACAGGAACATCAATATTGGGAAATAATGCTTTGAACGTGGGACATTGACGGAGATAATGAGAGGGAGTGTGACACCACTGACACTTTCCTTTAAAGGGAGGCGGCATAGAGGAAGTAGTGGAGGAAGATGAATGCGTGGCAATGGGAGGCACAGAGGGCAGCGGAAGAATTCCAGGAGTGGAGGTACGAGAAGAGCGAGGAGCAGGTTTATGATAGGCTACATGAGCAGAAGAGGGGAACGAGTGGGAATGAGCAGTTTCAGGAGAATTGGATAGGGTAAGATCAAATTGAATGAGTTTTTCATGTAATGCATCGAATGAGATAGTAGTGTCCCTAGCCTTAACGGCGTCAATAAGCCAGGGATAGATCCCATAGTCAAGACCATTAAGAACTTTTGCTATTACGTCTTCTTCATCCATCTGCTTGCCCATGTGTTGGAGTTCATCGACACACGATTTTATAGCCTGCATATATTCAGTAGCTGAGAGGGAGCCTTTAGAGATGGAGCGGAGTCTATCTTTGATTGTGAGTATGTGACCTCGAGATGGGTTAGCATACGTGGCTGCAAGATAGTCCCAAATTTCTCGAGATGCTTTATATTGAGTGAGAAGAGGGGTAATCCTTGAAGAGATGGTACCACGAAGGGCACCACTTAGGAGTCGATCTTGACGTAACCATGTAGGATGAGCCGGATTGGGAGTCATGGTTTTGTCATCTTTCGTAACAGTGGCAGCAGGACAGGGATGAGTCCCGTCAACGAACTTAAATAAATCGAAACCGAATAGGAGATCTTCAATTTGTCGAGACCAGGAGCGGTAGTTCGACGGTGTTAAAGCGATGCAGTGAGAAAGATTAACTACAATGAAGGGTGTGGAAGGCTCTCCTGCATTAGGGAGGGTAGTGGAGCTTCCAGACATTGTGCCGAGGGGGAAATTTGACTGATTTTGGATCGAAAGGCTCTGTACCATAAAAGAAAGTAATTGAGAATTGAAAATCTTGATTGCATTGATTTGAAGAACGTAATATATATATATATATACATATTTACTAAGTAGGTTAACCTAATGAGATAAATAAACTAAGGAAAGATAATTGTACACAAAATAATAGAGATTACAGTCAAAGATTACAAGAGAAATATTTACGTTAAGTAATATCTTTAATAAATTCTTGTTTCGATTAATTTGTATAGAACAAGGCCAACGACTAAACGAAACCGATTAATATTACGTATTTCGTACAAATATACCTACAAATAAATCATAAAAATCTTTGATTTGCCTAAAGTAAAAATCACAAAGTGACTAACACATAAGATAATTGAACAACAAATAAGGATAAATTACTAACTAGCATATACTAACATATGTTGACGATGAGAAAAATACGAATCATAACATATATGAAAAAAGTTAGTGAATAGAATTGATTAATACGTGATACTTGATTGTGTGATACTAGATTAGTGAAAAGATAAAAATGACATGCTTGATTTATACGAGTATTCAATAAAAATCTTAGATTTAGGGTAAAAAAAGACGCAAAAAAGGCGCAATAATTTGGGATTTTGGCGCTATATTTTTTCGGAAAGCACTGATTTTTGAGAAGGAGAAGTAAAAACGTGAAATTGTAACTTCTATTGTTGATGACTTATTTTCTATTTTCAGCTTTTTAAAAGTAGTTTTAAAATCCAAAAAAATGAGTGTTAAATTTAACTTGTGATTTTGTGGTGAAAAAGCCCTTGTATAAGTTGGGCCAAACACCACCATATTTGCAATGAGTAGATTATACCATCGATTGTACACATAGTTCTATGTACAACTTGTTTTGTGATTTTGAGTTTTGTCGCAAAGTTTTTGAGTACTATTGCAAAGTTTATGAGCTTTTATGTAAAGTTTTCGAGCTACACCACATAAATGTTTTGCTCAAAAATTTAGAATTTAGCTATGAAAACTTATATAAACTCAAAAACTATATACAAATGTTCAACTAAATTTGAGTTGGTTGTATTACAACCGGTGGTATAATAGTATTTGTGATATTTTAACACTATACCAACATGAGTCCAACTCAAATTATAAAGGAAAATTCTCTTAAAATAATCCCAAGTTTGGGGCATCTCCCAAAACGGTCTCAAAGTTAACAGTGTTAACTTTTCGTTAAAATAATTTCGCTTTTTTAAATTGACAATTATTTTAAAAAAAATTATATGCAAAATATTTGTAAAGTCGTACTTTGTGAATAATTTAATTGAAGCACATTTTTCAAGTTGATATGAAATAAAGCCATTGTCGGTCCATATCAAATATTTATTCACGTAGTTTTTTATATCAAAAAAATGTTATTAATCTAATTATTTTTAAGAAATTGTCGCAACAAATATTGTAAATTTAGAATATTAAACTAGCTAAAATAATTAATGTTTTTAATAGTTTTTAAAAAATAAAATCAAAAAAATAAATCAAAAATACTTAACGGAAAGTTAACACCATTAACTTTGAGACCGTTTTGGGAAGATACACACCAAACTTGAGATTATCTTTGGAATATTCAAAGTTGAGATTAATTTGACATGAAGAGGTAAACTTGAGATTATATAAGGAAAATTTTCCAATTAAAAATGTATAAAATTAAATACAATTATTCAAAAAGAAAAATATATAAAATTGAATTGAATTGAATAAAAGACTTAAAAACATTCAAATTGTCCAAAATATTTTTTCATGGAAAATAACGTTTGACCGTTTTAAATCACTTTCTTCGCATCATCCCCACTTCACAGTCATTCATAATTTCAACAAACAAAACATAAAAAAATACAGAACTTCCGCCCACCTAACCACACTACTACACCAATACTCCCCCATTTTTCTATTGCTGAAACTAACCAATAAAACAGATTTGCTTTCTTTTGCACTCTTTCTCTTTCTCTAGGGTTTCATTTCTCTTCTGTTTACCTTCCTTCGCCTTTCTCTCTCTCTCTCTCACAAACTCAATCCAAAAATGGCTTTCTCATCACTTCTACGATCCGCTCCTTCTGCCCCTCTCTTCCCCGACTTCCGCCCCTCCGATGCCTCCAAGGTTCGCTTTCTCGTTTATCTTGTATTCCACATTGTATTGTATACACAAATTCTCATGTGACACGATCTTATAATAACCTTACTGTGAGAGTGTGAGACCTTTCACACGATACGTAGTTATTTATTTTTTATTTTTTTGTTTAAACAGAATTTGTTTAATAAACAGTAGGTCTCACGTATGAGAAAGTCTTACTGGAGAACTACTGATATATATATTCCGCGGTCAGCTTGACGTTTGATATGTATATAAGACAGAGACGGTTAGGAAAAAAGAAGGTAGATAGCTTTGCTCATGTATCAAACTAAAAGTCAACGTCTAATATGAACGAAAAAATGATATGGAATCGTCGTATTTTAGTTTGTGTGGGATTAACTTGTCATTTGTTTATTGATTTTTTCAGGTGAATATCGGCGTGTTTAACACGAAAGTGAGCTCGTCGTTGAAGAGTCAGAGTGACATTTTTGGCGCTGGTGTTCGTATCACTGCTTCTTTCCAGTTGAGTTTCGTTCTTTATGTTTTAAACACGGTGTCTTTGTACTCTGTATTATTGTATTGTTTACGTGCAGTGTATTCGCCGTGTTTTTTTTAGCATTACAGTGAAATCGAAATGCAGGATTAATTCCGTAAATCATCTAGTATTTGTTCTTTTGAGCTGAAAGATATTATGTGGCCGCAAGTTCATAACATATGAGTGTGTATGTAAAAGAATCGAGGAAACACGGTGTGAGATGCATTTCCTGTTTTCATATGAGTTTCGACAGAGATAGATGCATTCTGTGGTTCTTGAGGTCTTAATTGTGCTACCAGCATTGAGTTCCTTCAGAGCAAATTCCTGTCGATTGTTTTTGCAGTTTCATGAAGATATTTAATATTCCATGTCATTTGCTAAGTCTTCACGGCTGTGAGTTAATCATTTTCATGTCGTTGAAAAATTGATGTAATTGCTTTGGTGCGTTGAACAGGAAATGTAAATCATTTTGCGTTCAGCCTATCAAAGCTGTAGCTACTGAAACCCCGAAAACTGTTACAAGTGAGTGCCAATATTGATGTTTCTTTGGGATGTTGATGCACCGGGAAAATGATTGTGCTGTGCTTGCTAACTGTTTGATGTTTTGTTCATTTTCAGAATCAGGAAGTGGTGTGAAGACCAAGGTTGGAATTAACGGTATGCATTTCATTGTTTTGGACGGAGTTTCCATGTGTCGTTCAAACATGTATATTTGATACGATGTGAAAGAATACTCAGAATATTCTTTTGAATTCATTGAATGTGCATTTGAACTTATGTCTATAAGAAAGGCTGTTAATCTCTTTTAATGAAAGTAATCATTGAAATGCTCTTGATACGTGTATGGATTTGTTATTGAAAATTGAATAGTAGTATTCATTTGCAGTTGTGTTTTTTACCTAACACTATTATTTCAATTTTAAAATTTGAAACTAAGTAGGATGTTATCGAATGAATAATTTAGATTTAAGTGTGTGACACAACTGAATACTAAATAATGTGGGAAAACTAAATCGTGGCATAAAGTAATTAGAGGACCACGATGAGTGATTTAGATGCCCTGCTCAAACGCAATGGATTTAACTGTGTGCCTTCGCAGTTGCTGTTGGGCGCTGTATAAAAGTCTTTGAATAAATAAATGCTACGGAGTACCGCACGTTACCCATTTACATTTGATAAATGAGACCTGAAGATAATTGAAGGTTTGAATTCACAATGGCTAGTTCAGATTTCCTGGCTAGGTTTGGTTGTAATCTGATTGTTTATGCTCTGGCCAATGGATGCAGTGCCTTTATCCTATTACCTCAGCTTATGATAAAATATTTTGTCTACACTAATCTATTGTAATGATATGATTAATTGTTGAAGTTATATGTAAGGTTCGAAGCTCTTAATTATCGATTGTTCAAGGTGAAGTTTTGATTGCTGTGTCCCAGTTGTGAAGGCTTTAATTTGTGCTATAATCTGTAAGGCCTCGTTTTAGCTTTTTGTTGCATCATTAATGTGCAAAAGGAAGTGTGTATGTGTTGATGTCTTGCTTGCATGATTCTATTTATTGATACATCAATTCCTACGGGGTTGCCTGATTTGTATGGATATAAAATGATTTACTTTTTCAATTTGCTTATGTCATAAGGTTTTGGTCGGATCGGAAGGCTAGTGCTGCGGATAGCAACATCTAGGGATGATTTGGAAGTTGTGGCCGTGAATGACCCTTTCATTGATGCCAAATACATGGTAAAAAGAAGTTTTCGGCTCTTTTCATTCTAAGCATAATTGCTACATGTGTTTTTTTGGGCAGTCTGTCAAATGAGGTTAAAACTTTCTTGTTTCTGATCTTTTGTAGGCTTATATGCTAAAGTATGACTCAACACATGGAGTTTTCAATGGGACCATTGAGGTAGTGGATGATTCAACTCTTGAAATCAATGGGAAACAGGTTAAAATTACAAGCAAAAGGTACAATTTGAAGTTCACGTCATCATATGTTGATTTACTTTGCATTTCGTTAATCTTGTAACTGTGAAATGAAACCATTCTCTATAGCTAATCATTACCTTACAGGAATCCCGAAGAAATCCCGTGGGGTAATTATGGTGCTGAATACGTTGTAGAATCATCTGGAGTTTTCACAACATTGGATAAGGCAGCTGCTCACAAGAAGGTGGGTGTAGTATCCGTGTTAGATTTTATATTTCATGGTCATCTTTCTATTTTGTTTTTGCTGCTTTCTATCTCTTTGAGGCTCTTCTTACTAATATTATATTCCTGCAGGGTGGCGCCAAAAAGGTAGTTATATCAGCTCCATCTGCCGACGCTCCCATGTTTGTGGTAGGTGTAAATGAAAGAACATATAAGGCAAACATGGATGTCGTCTCCAATGCAAGCTGTACAACCAATTGCCTTGCTCCTTTGGCAAAGGTGTGGTTTTCCTCTTATTTTCATTTTCCTTCATTCCTTTTAACTTTGATATTAGGTGGAGATGGTTGTGGCCACGGGTTGGGATTTGGGAGGGAATGCTAATTCTAATTGGCGACTTGGTAGGTGTTTAAATTTTGAATGCTGCATGTGTTCCACAGCTGTGGTGGTTTTGGTCTTACACATTCAGATTTCTGAAATTGGTTTTTTTACTCTTTTTTGACATTTGTACTGTTAAGAAGCTTGCACATGTGTCTAACAGTCAAAATCTAAGAACATGCTTTGAAATACTCGCGAGACGTATATTCTGTTATCGACAAAGTCTTATATTCTACTTTCTATCTGGTGTAAGGGTTAAAGCTTTAGTATCTTTTTGTGCTTTCCATCACTATCTACATCCTGGAAAACAGAACGGCTTGTCAATGATCATGGAAGGCCACTCTCTGCTAATATACCTATGGTCCTTTGGGACAAATGTCCTTTGACCCCTGCCAGTTGCATTGCTTTGAATGCGTTTCAACTCAAATTTCTCTATCAGCGTGTTAAGAAGCAGATCAAGTAAAGAACTCAACTTCTAATGGGTGGATAACAATATCATTTCCCTTGATCTTTTTCCAAAGTTTCACTTTTTCTTTGAGATTTTTTTTTTCTTTTTTCTTTTCTTAAAAGCTTTCTAATTTCTATTTAGTTTGTAGATTCATTTATTGTTGTTTCTTAGAGCATATACAACTGAATTCTCTGTTATGTAGGTTCTCCCTCACATACTTTTCTCATCTACATCATCAGCCACCACCTCCAAAGACATCTTTCATCATACCCTCTCTCTTCTTCCCTGACAACGAAGAATTCCATGGAGGCCTCATGCCCACATCTTTTCTACTCTTCCAAAGCCTTCCTGTGGAATCAAAAAAAAAAAAAAAAAGATGTAACCTGATGCTGATGATTTCTCATCTTTGCTTGTTATATAAGAAAATTACGGAGTAATTTGTTATTTTTAAAAATCAACAACTTTTTGTATTATGTTATCCTGAGTATCTTGATTTTGAATACATGCTGTCATGCCCTCATGAATACCATACTAAGAACTTGGCTATCCATTTTAATTTTGCTGCTGCGGCACAGGTGGTTCATGAAGAGTTTGGCATTGTGGAGGGCCTTATGACTACTGTGCACGCCACTACAGGTTTTCTCTTCAAATCTGCCTCGCTCAACACCTGTTTTTGCTTGACAAATTGTGCTTTTATGTATGCATGTTTCTGGCACAAAATATGCTTCCATTGTTGACATCTAAGTTTTTGGTATCAGCAACACAGAAAACGGTTGATGGACCATCAATGAAGGACTGGAGAGGAGGCCGCGGAGCTGCGCAAAACATTATTCCTAGTTCCACTGGTGCAGCTAAGGTATGCATACCTTCAAACACTTACATATATGGCATAACTGATCAATTTAACAATTTGCAAGACTTTCATTTTTATGGTAAAAATTGGTTTAAGAATATATGACGACACATACAGTGTAATTTGGTTTGGTTCACATACAGGCAAATTAACGGCTATACAATTTTATTGGTGATTACTTCAAACAAAGCTGTGTTTGTACAATATTTTTGCTTGCATCATATTTTTTAGTTTTTA
>JAUEKU010164946.1:0-11867 GCA_032274805.1 Gypsophila paniculata
AAGGCCCAACCAAACAATGAAAT
This sequence comes from Gypsophila paniculata, assembly GCA_032274805.1. Lineage (NCBI taxonomy): Eukaryota > Viridiplantae > Streptophyta > Magnoliopsida > Caryophyllales > Caryophyllaceae > Gypsophila > Gypsophila paniculata. Next base: position 24 of record JAUEKU010164946.1, read on the forward strand.
GGATCTAATCCATTCCAATCCATTCCTAACCATCCAACCAAACACCCCCTTATTTAGGTAAGCAATAACCGGTAAGCGGTCGATTATATTGGAGTTTTATTAAAATTCTAACTGATGTAATTAATAACAAATCAGTCATCTCTAGCTATCAAGATACTTTTTGAAATATTAGTTTAGTCGAATTTCATAAACTCCGAGATATTTTTTTTCTATTCTAAACAATAGTTATATATATTGTCCAAATAATACCCGTTCTCACAAATTTTAACTTTGATAAATAAATAGTTATCGAAATAAATAGAAAGAATAATTACTCTGCGTGTGAGAATCGTGTGTAAACAAACGTGTCCAACAGTAAATCATAAACAAAGTAAATATGGTCTACAAATTTGACTTTTTATGCAAGAATCTCGTACATAGGTGACTAGGTGAATGAATGAATTTAGCGTCAAACCAAGATTACAAAGGAAATACTTCCAAGTAACAACCCTTAAAAAGATGATATAAATTACCTACTACTCCTTTTATTCTGCCTAAACTTCAAAAAAAGATTGTATTAGGTATATAAATGTGACAAATAATATTAATTGTATGTAACCTAAGAATATGAACACGATAAACTAGTTAGCTAATTACTTTAACCGTTAATACAAGTTTTTTTATAAGATTGTTTTTCTATAGGATAAAAAAGAAAATTACTTATACTCACATCAATTCAACACGGTGTTGTAAGAGACTTATTTTTTAATCTAATCAAATTAGATTAAAGAGATGAGAAAATTAGCATGGCTTGAAAACAAATCTCATGAATTAAGCAAACATTAACTATAGTAAATATAAGACCATTCATATGTCACAAGACTCACAAAGTATCAAGTATGTAGAACATTGAGTGCAATGTATAAATAAATAAATAAATATAGGTAGCATCATTCATTATCTCTTATAAAATTAAAGAATATCAACTCAAATTCTCAAATTATGCTAAATTTAAGTATACAACAATACTAAACCACAAATTTAATAAAAGTATAAAACCTTAAACAAAGTGTATAAATGCATGTATACTTGTTTCAGAAGTTAACTACAAAAGAAGGACAATCTCCATAATATATTGAGCTTGAAGGAGACGAAGATGGCGGTGATGAAGAACGTGGCGGCCCTGACCGCCTTGACGCTGACAACTCACGCGTCATTCGATTAAGGACCACCTTGTATTGTTCCAATAGCTCCGCCACAACGCCCACCTGTATCATCTTATTATTAACTTTTTTCCTTTTGTTGTTATGTTTTTAATTTGAGGTATGATTGTATAAATTAATTAGATATTTGGTTGTGTGGGGTTTAATGTTTTTTGGAGGAGTGTATATAACATAACATCATATATTATAAATAAAACCATAGACTTGTAAGAATTTATACCATATGATAAGATATGGTCAAATTAATGAGCCAAGTATATGTGGGACCAAAATTTAATAAAAGTATTGCACCAAATTTATGTTGATTATTGTCAAATGATAGGCTTTATAAAAGCTTTGAATGGATATAGATAGATGAGTGTCATCTATATGTATTGACCTTGTTGGGGATTTCTATTACCACATCTAATAAACGAGACTGTTGTATTTATATAATGATTTAAATGTATTATTTAAGTATAGATACTATTACTACGGAGTAATAATTTCAAATAGTTACATTATAATGATCTGTTAATCTGTTATATGCACATAATATTCTTACATTATAACATTATTTAGAACATGTGAGAAGGTGATATATATTGATATATCAGGTGACACCGTTTTAATTTTGTACAGAATATTAAATGGGTATTAGCCGACGAAGATTGGGCAAAGTGAAGTCACGTCAAAGGAGTTAGGAATGAATTTTATTAGGTGAGGAATAAAAAGGAAGAATGCCAAAATTTAGGCAGTTTTTAACGGAATAAAGGGCATCAAATTTTGGGTTTTCTTGCGCGTTAGAAGTTCTGTCATTTTCATCTTATTTGTGTACATTTTTTTGGGATATATTTGTTTAATTTTCCCCCATTAAAAATGGTTTATAATTTTATACTCCTATATGTAATTGTCAACAGCATGTACTCGTTATTAAAAAAGATGGTTTTCTATTGAATGCAAAGTTTTAAATATGTGATGGTGCTTGTGATGTATGGGGAGGCGTACTACGTGCTTGGTGTCACGGTTCGCTTTATTGATCGGGACTGATGAAATGTTACGTGCACACTTGTTTATTACTGTCGGGGTTATGGAAATTGAGGGTAAAGTTCGTCGAGGATGATAATACAATCTAAAGGGCTGTGAGCTTGTGTGTGCTGAGGATTTTAGTTTAGATTTCCTAACATATACATCCAACGATAAAGAGAGATTACAACAATTTAGTATTGAGAGTAAATAAGTAATGAGCATGAACAAATGTCAGCATACCAAGACTCCTATGATTATGAGGTTGTCTTTAATTAGGTGAATTTATGAAATGGGCAAATGGCGGTAATTTTTCTCAATGAAATAAATGTTCGAAATACTCGAGAACAAGCTCTTAAGGCATAAGATAAGAAATCAACGGAAAATGTCTCCGGAGTTCACATTTCGTATGGTAATACTTAACAATTGGCTTGGCACAAATTAACAATTGTTTAGTTGGTACGTGTTAGCAACCTTAATCCATAGGCTGCAAACCAATTGTGTTGACATTTAGTAGCCCATTAAAGAGTCCATTAGTGGCTTGCCAATACTTCAGTCATGTTTTCCGCAATGTGACATTCCAATGGATTCTCAAGTGACAAGTCTCATCAATATGGTCAAATCACGTTTATTTTCAAATCGAGTCCATTAAAATTTACTCGTATTATTTTTCTATAATATTCCAATTTTTCTCTTTCAAATTTCACCTTGGATGACTTATGCCCTAATTATAACGTACCAAATGTCAATCTGTTAGCTTAACAATGTTAAATGAGCTAGATTGATATGAACCTCAAAATATACGAGTAACAAAAAAACTCGATATGATGATGACCTAAATATTCAAAACTATTTTTACTAAAATGGAGTCCAGACAAAAGGTCGACCAAATCCAACTGAACAATTGATCTAACCCGATCATAACCCGAAACCATAGAGTATAATTAATATAGATTCCTTGTTATTGTTATGTCGATCCACATAGTAATATATTGTACTTTTAATATTCATTAGTCATCACAAAATGGTGAGGGTGCATGGCTGCATGGTGCACCACGTTAAATGTGGGTCTTTAATTTTTACGAATACACTTTTGTGTTCCCACATTTGTACGACTACCCTTTTATGCATGGGACCTTCACCATGTGAGTTTGTGACATCCCTACAATTATTAACCATTTTTTTCTCATTTTTTTACTGTTTATGGAAGGAATCTCTATGTGGATTACAAAACTTCTACTATATTCTCACTTTTCTGACAATTGCTCATGTGAACCCCCATCATTTTCCAATCAACCTTTCAAATTTTTGTCACAATTAGCAAATTTTTGTCATAATAATAATAATACTAATAATTAAATGCTCGACCGTATATGTATATACTCATTATCAGAGTATTAAATTGATCATGTGACTTCAACCATCAGTTTAAATTTTTAATTGAAATTTTTTGACATGACCGAGAGATTTAGGTCATTAGTTCAAATCTCGGTCACTTCTTCAATCTATGAGAAATATATAACATGAGGTCTCGTTACTTTTTCTTTAATTTCTAAGTGAAATATTTAACACTAATTAAGGGATACTGTTTCAAATCTCAAAAAGTATGGTTAATCATCTTAACAATAATCATAAGGTATCCTTAGATGTTTAATTTGATTATCATCATTTCACCATATTGTACAGGAATTTGTGTAAGGCCATGAGTACATTATGATTTACATATACATGCATCATAGATTATGACTCTACATGTTTAACAACACCACAACAAAGCTCTCTATATTATTCACATATAATCACAAGGTAATTGATATAATTAACTCTTTAATATACTAAGTTGAACTTACAATAACATACATCCTCACAAAAACATAAAGTATACATTATAAGTTCAAACTTTGATGTATATATGTGATTTAATGAACTTAATCCCACCATCATTCACCCTTAATCACACTTGATTAACTAACTAATACAACAAGCATTAGGGTTTTCATCACTAAATAATTGAGGTGGTGGAATTCTCTCAATTACATAGTGAGGTTGATAATTATTATAGTGAGGAGGTTGATAATTATTATAGTAATAATTAGGAGTATTATAATTATAATTATACATCATTCTCTTCATTGATTCATCTTCCATGTTATTAATTATATTGTTATTCATCATCATTTGATTTTCACCACCTTTATTAATATCATTCTCTTGTATATTTTCACCAACTTCCTTAGGACTTTGTTCTTCTTGTGGTTTTTCCTCACCACCTTCCTTATTGGGCTCAATATTGTCCTCTTTTTTCTCTTCGGCCTTAGGCGGCTCCTCAACCGGCTTTTCAGGCTCCTTGGCCTCTTCAGCCTTAGGCTCTTCAGTCGGTTTTTCAGGTTCGGGTTGTGGGACTATTTTGGCTTGCTTTTTGGTACGTCTATAGACGTAATCAGCGAGTTTGTTTGCGTCCATTGTACCCGTTACCGTGACCTTGCCACTACTTAGTTCAGTCTCAGCTGTTTGTACTCCTGTAAGTAGTTAAAACATGATAAACATTATTTTATGTACATTTCACATGTCAAAATTTTACACTTAATTATTAAGTCATCATGAACCTTATATTAAAAAACTATATGTACACATGTATGTATTAGGTATATGACTACATGTCACATGTTATAAAGACAAAAACCCTTCATCATTAAGTCATCATGAAACTTTCTATTGATAAAATACATGCACATTTGACATGAACTTTATATATTGATAAAATACTTTCTCTCTTCTAAAATATAAGTCGTTTTAGAAAAAAAATCAAATTTTTTTTATATGTCGTTTTACAATTTTCTATGTTATATTACATCCTTACTACATCTTCCAAAACATCATTAACTAGAAAAATAAGACTTTCTAGCTCTTGGATTGATGGAAAAGTCTATTTTTTCTATTTTCAAAAATCATTTAATGCATATCAGTACTTCATCAACACTTTTCAACATTTTCTTAATTCATGTGCAATCTCCTAAAATGACTTATATAATAGAACGGAGGAGTACATTATACTTAATTATATTATGTTGAACAATTTCATTCAATGCAATTGATCGATTAGTATATATGATTGAGGGGATGGACTTTTATTACGTGTCTTTTAAGGTTGGCATTGCAAAGAAAAATGTTTGCATGTATGTTTGTCATATTAACTTGATTAGGTTAATTAGAAGTTAGAAGATACAGATGATTAATGCATGTATGTGGTTAATTTGTTTCTTAAGCAAACCTTATCAGATCCATTGAACTACTCCTTACAAAAAATTACCATACTTTATATTTATATATTATTCAATGAATCTAGGAAAATTAACAATATAACACGGTGTGTTACTACTATTCTACTAATTACTAGGGCTAAAACATAAATTGTAGAAAAATAATGAAATTTGCATTTAGAACATTCCAAGGACCCTTAATTTTGGCGAGGAAGTAATTCATATTTAATTTGTATCTTGTAGAACTGTTGTATATATGAAGTACAATGACCATATAATATATCACTCTTTTACACGTCATTCAATAATAGTGATGAATACGGCCTACAATTATACAAGCATTATAAGATCGTACAAAAATTTACAAAATAATAATTAGTATTAGTTTTTATGGGATGGATCAATTTAATGTTATAGTTATAAACTCAACTCTCAACTTTAGATGTAAGAATTCACAACTGCATTTCACATAAAGAAACTTTTGGCATAATTTCTCTTTTACTAACTCTGATAAAGAAATTTAGTTGGTAAAGGCAAAAGAAACACATGTGTATAAAAGGTGGCTACAATACAATAATACAATTACAATACTGTACGATACGATACAATATAGTATAATACAATACCTCGCATTTTGAGTATTTTCTTCTTTAGTTGTGCTGCACAGGCCTCACAATGCATATTCAAAATGAGCTCCACTGTAGTTAATCCACTAACCTGCTCATCAATTAATTGAGTTTTTCAGATTAGTTAAATTATATATATCGACTAATCTAAAAAGCGTCACCATTTAGCGTCCAAAATCAAATTCCAGACTCATGTACATTATTATCAGATAACTGTCATATCATAACTCACTTTAAATTGCATTTATCGACTAAAAATATCATGATTTTAGTATTGTTGATAGTAGAGAGGAATGAGCATGGTTTAGTCCTCTTTAATTTCTCAGCTCTCGGTCCTGTTCTGATTAATAACGATAAACTTATCTTAAAACCGCTTTTTGTAATGAAATTAGTTAGTGTAAGGTAGGACATAACATAATATAAGTTAGGTAAGGCATGGAAAATCAAATCACCTGAGAAGTGACAACATCAGGAATAGGTTCACCCTCATTAGCAGGTAAAGGTGACAAAACCTTTGCACTTCTCTTTATTTTCTTCATTATCATATTGCATATTGCTTGTGGCTCCACTACTCCTTTTATGGTCACTTGATTTTTTGCCATGTCTATCACCACTCCTTCCACTCCTGGCTCACCAAAAACCACATATTCATTTAGTACAATTATTGGACGTCATTGATTGGTACCGAGTTTTAGTACCACCATATAACATAATTTAGTCCTCAAGAAATTGGTGAGGTTGAATATGGTAACATATTGTCATCAAATGACGCTATTTCATTTCACTGTATGAGTTAATTAATAAATTATTGAGGAATGGAATGATGCCATATTTGATACACTAGTTATCCATTTCCCTAACACTGCCAAAATGTTGTTCCAAGTTTGTTTAAGTTAGTGTTTTTAGATAGATGTCATTGTTACAACCTAATAAAGGCATGGAGTGCTTTGCTACATAATACAAAATATTAATTTTGGTGAAAGTAACATCCATCTAACTATATGCTGATTATTTATTTTACCTAATTTAAATTTAGAGGTTGATGTAACAACAATAATAATATAAGAAAAAACAATACTCCATATTATGAATATAATATATATGTAACATATCGTAATAATTAATATAAAAATCTAATCAATCAATATTATCTGGTAACGCTCTATCAATTATATATTCAAAGTAATATAATACATGATCAATAAGCCCTACTAAAATATATTTCATGCATGCATAGTTAATGTATGTATATACCTCTAACTTTCATGATGCATCGTTCAATTTTCTTAGCACAACCAACACAATGCAAGTCCACATAAAGTACAAAAGGTGGTGGTGGTTGCGGTGGTTCTTCCGCCTTCTTCTCCTCCTCCACCGGCGGTTTCTCCTCTTCTTTCTTCTCTTCTGGTGGCGGTGGCGGTGGCGGTTCTGGTGTACTTTCTTCCTTCTTCTCTTCCACAACCTTCTCCTCAGCTGGTGGTGGTGGTGGTGCTACTTGCTCCTAAATTAAATTAAATCAAAAATTCAATTAAAATTATCCCATTTCATAAAATTCAAAAATAAACTTAATTCTGTTCAATTCAGTTCGATTAAACGTGTCCAAAATATATATGATCAATTGATCATTGTATTTTGCTTAAACTTCATTTATACTTATAAATAAATCAAATTTTCAACATTAACCCATACTTCATAAAATTCAAAAACAAACATAACCCATCACTTCTCCAATTTTTGTAATTTTATCCATTGAATTGTATACGTTTTTATTCTCGGTCTCAGTTAATTTAATTACGTAGGAGAAAATATTAAATTAAACTAAAATTAAACACATATGTCATCAATTGATCATTGTACTATACTAAAACTTCATATACATAAATCAAAATTCCAACATTAACCCACTTAATAAAATTTAAGAGCAAACAAAACCCACTTCCCCAATTTTCTTATATCAAATTAAATTAAATCAAACATTATACTAAAATCAATTGATCACTTACTGGTTTAGCTTCTTCACCCATATTATTATTTCCAATTTATTTTTTTTGCCAATATAATCACCAAAATATAAAATATTACAAATAAAAATTACAAGGAAATATATATAGAAAAAAGTGATGATTTTATAATAAGTGATGAGTTATAGAGATTTGTAATTGGACGGTGCTTTGTTTCTGCTGCAATTTTTTAAAAGATTAGATCAAAGTTTAATTGTGTTGATTCCTAAGCACATGCAATGCAACTATTTTTGCCTCTTAATTATATTATATTTTTTCTTCTAAATTATTATATTTTTATTATTAATTTTATTATATAAGTATGTAAAATATTTGTTTTTTTTCCAATCTTCAAGGGATAATAAAAGAGAGGAAAAAGAAAGAAGGGGAGAAACTAATGAAGCATTTGATGTGGATTTATAGCAGAATTTTGCAAGTGTTTTGTTGAAGCTTTGCTGATGCAATTTAGTGCTATTCTGACTGGCTGCCACGTGGATGATGTAAAGACGTCTTTGTACTTAATTTCACTTCGATTTAGTTCAGTTCAACTTTCTTTAACACAAATTCGTTGTTAGTTCAGTTTAGTTTGAAACCCTAATTTAATGTACAAGCTAAGTTGAGATATACACATAATTTTTTGCTTGAAATATTTATAATTAGTAGCCGAGTGATAGGGTTTAAGAAAAGTATTAGTTCGTTTAATTGGAGAAAGAATTTATGTGTTATTTTTATTTTTTTTTTTAAATTTTCATATTACATCTATTGCGTTACTAACGTAGTAATGCGTCCCCTAAAATTTTCAATAAAAATATTAATGAATTAATTTTAAATCTTGTATCAACCACATAAACTAACTTAGTCTCAAATAGAAACAAGAGATTCGTGAGAGAATTAAACGTTGATGTTGATGTAAGTACTACCTAATTCACACTAAATAAGCTTCTAATTTGCAACAAACTAACAAGACAATGACATGTTGTTTAGATGAGTAACATGCACGTATTTTATGTGAAATATATGTAAAACTACCACCATGATCAATTGAATGGTGAAATGTATGTTCTCCAAATTATCATTAAACAAATTAGGTTTCCTGAACGACCGTTATCCTCTCTCACATTAATATACCGTGAAATAAATAAATTTTATTTATAAAAACTCAAAAAACAATAATATATTATAAACAAGGAGTTATTAGTGGCGGAGCCAAATTTCAAATTTTGGACGGCCGAAAATTTTTAGGTGACAAAATTCTTAAAAGATAAGATAAATTAGTAAAATTTTGAAATTATTTCTAGTTAATAATATCTTCGATGTTCCAAGGGGGTCGCTCCACCCGTAGGAATAATATTATAATTATTTACTATAAATATCAATTTTTATACAAAATAATTTTATATTGTATTAACAGTATATGATGAGACCGTCTTATAAAATATTTGTCAATAATTAAAAGTAGTACTACAATAAAGTGTTTGATGCCCATGCATAGGATGATGATCAAGGGAATGTGAAGATTTGGTGGTTGACATGTGTAACAACCAACATGGCATATGGACAGTCTGGCCATATAAGAATTTTGTAATGGGATCATCACCAATTAGAAAAAAAGTTTATGCTAATTGCTATGCTAATATTCCATCTTAACAGTTAATGACGTAATACCAAACTGCCACGTGGAATATATAATAAACTTATCGATTTGTCATGCTTAGTGACGGTACATAAAAAATTTTCAAATAAAATCATTGTGCAATATATAAAGGTTTTATATATATAATAATAATATTTTAAGTCTCCTTCATTGCCATAAATGCTACGGAGTATCCTTTAAAACATTTTAAAATTATTATATGTCACATAACAATCTTATTTCTTATACAATTATAGATTAAGTTGTGAGTGTACAAATCAATTTAATAAATTATGTGGTCTCATTTATGGCCAAACCATCTAATTTAATTAGTGATCATCACTAATTTAGTAATTTGCATGCATGATTTAATTTGTCAGGTAGAATCTTGGACTATAGTTGATGGTTTATGATCTATGAATGATTAAAGTGAGCCAAAAACAAGGAAATAATTAATTCATTTTAAGAACATGATATACCAAATATAATTAATCATCAAACTAACTATAAAAACCTTAATGACCGAAGAATTAAGTTAAAATTGGTTTTTGGATTTGAGCTACCAACCACAATAATTATTAGTACGAGTAATTGATTAATGATTACTATTTTACATTCCATAATTCATCAGTAATTCGTTAATCTATACAAATAATCAAACACTAGTATGAAGCGGTTTTATACAAGATTCATTTAGACAATAAGTTGAACTGTATTGAGTTGGACAATTTTATTATTCAATGCAACTATTTTTGGATCTATATATCTAGTCATCGTACCTTACATTCTTAGAATCTAATTAGCGATTAATTAGATGGTCAAGTAGGGATGATTAGATACATATTACAACATTAATTAGCTTAAGATAGTACTTAGGAATGCTAAAAACGTTTGGGATTGTAAAATTATGAATGCATTGCGTGTAAAGATGAGTGTGTGTATGTACTTCAATGTTGGGTATGTCACATGGGAGGTGTGTAGTTACCTTCATAACCAAAATTGTCTTAACTTTCTTTTTATTTCTATCGTCTTTTAAATATTTTGAGAAATGTGTATTCGAAACTTCTATATAATTAGAACTAAATGTAAAATCACGATAATATATATGGTTCCTTATTCTTTTCAGTTAGTTAAATAGACTCTTTTTATAATTATAACGTCTATTTTTTCTTTTGATTTTTTGGTGCACACCCGAAAGATAAGAGTCGCAAAACAATATATATACCATAACGATATCGTATCTTTTACTTTTATTTGGCCATGGTCGTCAATAATACTAAAATTAATTATTGACATCATCATTATGATTAAATCTCAACACCAAAACTATGGGCAGAATTCAATTTTTTATGTCGGCTCATTCTTATAACCCCTATCAAAATCATGAATTTATTGTACGTACGTTCGATATGATCATAAAGACTAAACAGGGCCGATATACATGCCCACCTAGGACCATATAGTCTAACCAAGCATTAATAATCACAGCCGTCTAATAGGATGTCCAACACAAACGACGGAATCGAGTCTTCATATTTGAGGGGTCTAAATTTTTTTTTGGCCGGCGGTAAAAGGTACACAATTACAAATTAAGAGCTTCCTTTGCTAGAAGGTGAGCTCGTTGATTGTGTGCCCTCGGAATGAAACTAATACATAAGCAATGAAAAAAAGACGATAAACAAGTAATGTCGCTAATAATATTAGTGATGTAGTACGTGGTTGGCCGGTGAAGCATTGGTGACCTGAAAAACAAACTGTAAATACTCAGAAAATATATTCAGGGGTCTCAAAATTAAAATCTGCTTTTTATACACAAATTTAGTACTCCGTATGACCATAAATTAGAATATATACTCCGTACATATCATCGAAAAGTATTGAATCTAATGGCTCATAATGTGGGACTTCATTTGAAAAGCCTGCACACAACACCTTAATTTATAAATACTTCAAAATTTAAGCCCGCTTTTATACATATAGATCGAATACGACAATAATTTTTAATATCATCACAATCTAACTGCTCATAATACGAGACCTCATTCTAAGAGACGGCCCTAACATTGACAAAGATGAAATAATAACATTATTTACTTTACATCATAACCATGCTAATAT
>JAUEKU010164967.1:0-18898 GCA_032274805.1 Gypsophila paniculata
TGGCATCCCAATTGCTATGCCAACCGTCTTGTCGGTGACAATGGCTATTGGTTCTCATCGACTGTCTCAACAAGGAGCGATCACGAAAAGAATGACGGCCATTGAGGAAATGGCCGGTATGGATGTCCTCTGTAGTGACAAGACTGGTACACTTACTCTTAACAAGCTCACTGTTGACACGTCTCTCATCGAGGTATTCCCTAAGGACTTGGACAAGGAAGGACTTATGTTATTAGCTGCGCGTGCCTCTAGAATCGAGAATCAAGATGCCATTGATACTTGCATTGTTAGCATGTTAAGTGATCCTAAAGAGGTATGTAAAAGCAGATTAATTTTTGAGATTTGAATTTGTTAAGAGTGTTACAAAAACGTTCTAATTTTGGGCTATAGGCAAGAGCTGGAATCCAAGAAATGCATTTTCTACCTTTCAATCCCGTGGAAAAGCGTACCGCCATCACTTACATCGACTCAAATGGAGATTGGCACAGGGCTAGCAAAGGCGCCCCTGAACAGGTAAAAATACTTTGAAGAAACTTAATAAATAAATAAAATGCTAAAATTTAGACGCTTGAAAATTGATTCGTCTTTATTCCCTTCTCTAGATCATTGAGCTTTGTGATCTTAAGGGTGAAGCAAGAAAAAGGGCTCATACAGTGATCGATAGCTATGCTGAACGCGGCCTTAGATCTTTGGGTGTTGCAAGACAGGTGAATGTAGAATTTATATATTATGATGGTTCATATGTCGATTTGTAGAAAATAAACTTCTCATTCTTCCCACTTTATTATTGCAGACCGTGCCAGAGAAATCTAAGGAGAGTGCAGGTGATCCATGGGAGTTTGTTGGTCTATTGCCACTTTTCGATCCTCCGAGACATGATAGTGCTGAGACTATACGTAGGGCACTTGATCTTGGGGTCAATGTTAAGATGATCACTGGTGATCAACTTGCTATTGGAAAGGAAACCGGACGTAGGCTTGGAATGGGAACCAACATGTATCCTTCGTCTACACTACTTGGGCAAAGTAAAGATGAATCGATTGCTTCAATTTCGGTTGAAGACCTCATTGAGCAAGCAGATGGTTTTGCAGGAGTTTTCCCTGGTATGTTCAATAGTGTAATCAAGAATGATGATTCATCATCTGCTAGTAAAGCAAAAATTGGCAATGACGTGTGTTTTACCATATGCAGAGCACAAGTACGAAATAGTAAAGAAGTTGCAAGAAAGGAATCATATTTGCGGTATGACAGGTGATGGCGTGAATGATGCTCCTGCACTAAAGAAGGCTGACATCGGTATTGCTGTGGATGATGCCACGGACGCAGCAAGAAGTGCATCAGATATTGTGTTGACTGAACCAGGATTGAGTGTGATCGTTAGTGCGGTATTGACCAGTAGAGCCATCTTTCAAAGGATGAAAAACTACACCATTTACGCTGTTTCCATAACCATCCGTATAGTGTTTGGATTTCTCTTGGTGGTTCTTATATGGCAGTTCGACTTCCCTCCCTTCATGGTCTTGATCATTGCTGTCCTCAACGATGGTACTATTATGACCATATCTAAAGATAGAGTGAAACCATCTCCAGTTCCCGACTCTTGGAAGTTGAATGAGATCTTTGCCACCGGTATCATTCTCGGCTCCTACATGGCCCTTACAACTGCCCTTTTCTTTTATCTAGCACATGACACCGATGTTTTTAGTGTAAGTTTCTCTGGACATACAATTTTCAAAATGTGTCAGATTAATTTAGTTGATTACTAAATTTTTTAAAAAATGTGCACTGCAGAAATTGTTCGGTGTAAGATCAATCGAGAGCAATACATATGAGCTGACTGCAGCATTATATTTGCAAGTTAGTATAATTAGTCAGGCACTCATATTTGTGACGCGATCAAGGAGTTGGTCTTTTGTGGAACGCCCTGGTATTCTTCTCATGGTTGCCTTTCTTCTAGCACAGTTAGCGGCTACTCTAATTGCTGTATATGCCGAGTGGGAGTTCGCTAGAGTGAAAGGCATCGGTTGGGGATGGGCAGGAGTAATTTGGATATATAGCATTGTTACATATTTCCCCCTTGATATTCTTAAATTTGCGGCTCGTTGCTCCTTGAGTGGAAAGGCAATGTGACCACATGACACAGACGGTAGCCAGATAGCTAATCCACAGAAAGATCTATTACTATATGGCTTCGGATTATAACTCATAGTTATGATTTTCGGATTATAGACCGCTTTCACTACAAAGACGGATTATGGCAAAGGCGAGAGAAAGGCACAATGAGCCATGTCGCAACGTATTCTTCATGATCTCAAACAATCTATTGACCAAAGTAGTTTCAATAACAGTGAAAACTTCCATGAATTATCTAAGAGCAAGCCAAGAAAACGTGCTGAGATAACTTGGGTTTTCTTTGTTTTGTATTGTATCGGCGCCAAACTTTGGGAAAGCGGTCTAGTTTGAGCATATGTGCCATATTTTGTTTGAGGCTTTTTATTTGACTTTTTTGTCTCGTTTTCAATAAACATGTGAAATATTTTTATACTGCAATTTTGAATCTTTAATGCTCTGTATTTTGCCATGGAAAGTAAAAAAACCTTATGAATTTTTAACACAATACGGTTTTACATGAAGTACTTCAAGATGATTAATTTATGTAAGGATATATGAATGAAAGTGAAGGGAGTCAGGTGACATTTTGTATAAGACTCTTCTTTTTACTAGTTGAATTACATTTTTTTATATAATTTTGTACTCCGTACTTAATAGTGGATTCAGAATCTTTTGAATCGAAGATAAATATTTATGTGAAATTGGGCAAATTGCATATATTTTGAATGGTGTGAAATAATAATGTTAAATAATGAGGGTATGCATGTATAAATTAAATGAAATGCAAATCAAGTTCTTTATCCACACATTATGATGTGAAAGATATAAGGTTAAATTCTAATATAGTTTTCTCTGCATCAATATATGACTTGAGTGAATACATCAACTTTCAAAAGAGGCGTACTATATGGCATTGATGTTATTCTTCATGTCATCGTCTGTATTTTCATTTTTGTCTTTACACATCGGTTCTGCTCTCCCAACTAATTTCTCATGTTTATGAAATGAATTAACAATGACAATATAGAACGAAGTAAGAATAAAATAAGTACAAGATAAGGGACGGTTTAGGATGAAAATCAACGAAAGTAGCGAGATCAACCAAAATAACAAAAAACATATGATGAATCAGCGTCCTGTAAATCCTTATGGGACACTCTGTAGCCAAATAACACTCTAAAGGTGGTTAGTGAATCTTTTAGGAAAAAAAATAAAAAATTTCGTGATCATGACATAACGTCAGTTTTGACCATCGTAGATGTAGTGTAATCCATTGGAGGAAACATATATTGTAAATTTGTAACGGTTAGTCTCCTGATTTACGGTAAGATAGAAATTTTAAAAGGGAGAAATAGAGTAACTTTACTATAAGATAATTAATAGACTTGATTTATTATTAAATGAAACTAGGTTTAAAACTCGTGCGTTGCACATGTCTAATATCGATTATAAATATTAACTGAAAAAAAACTCTTGAATTGAATTGACGATTATATTTTTCACATACGTGTATTTCTTAGATAATTTATAGGCTCTTAATATATACTTCGTATAAAATTAGTTAAAACGTGTAATTATTTAGAAAAAAAAAAAAGAGAAATTGATAAAAATAATTAATATCATCAATCCTATAACAACTTTCCATAAAACAGCATAACGAACTAGGTATTAATAATTATTTTCAAACCAGAAATTTTAATTTAAAAAACTTAAATCTACATAAAAATCTTATTTTGGACCGTCTTATGCTATAAACGGTGTGGTAGGACAATAGGAGAGTTGATGTTGTCATGACTCATGAGCGATAATAGTCAAATGAAATGAAAAGCAAAGAGGGGTAAATGCAAAGATTCAAAAGATGGGGTCAGGAAATAGTAGGCAGAGTGGTTGGCCACCAAAAGTCAACCGATGTAAACACCGTCTGACCTCTCTCTTCTGTGGCTCCTCCTCCCACGCTTGCTCTTCCCAGGTAACCCCAAACCCACCTCCTCCTCCCGTCGTCTTATAAAATTTGGAGGCCCCGTGCAGTCTTTTAATATGACGCCCCCATATTATTATTATTATATTTTTATAATTAAAAGGCGAGAGGGAATCGAACCCCTAGGACATCCTATTTAAAAAGGGTGCATCACGAGTCCTTTCCAGGTCACTCATCCTAGTACTATTTTCGACTAATCACGCTTAGCTGCAGAATTTTAATGCGATCCGGTGCATTATTGCTGATTGGAGGCCTCATATTATGTGCCACTAGACTTAATACTTTTAATAATATTCTATTTTATTGTCTTTACCTATATCTAGTGAAAATGGAGGCCTGGTTCCATCGCCCGTGTTGGCCGCCCACGTCAGTGCGGTAATAAAGAGATGTCTACCTTAGACTATGGGTTTCAGTGGACTTTCGTTTCGGACAACCTCTCCCACTTCGGGCATGACCAGGCCCGCTCAAATTTAACATATCCCTGCTGTTCTCCTCCTCTTCCGAGGGTTTTCACTTATTAGCACCGTTGTCGTATATTTTTGACCCTGTAGGAAAGACATGCTTGCAAATATTGTGTGTGTGTGTGTGTGTGTTTGTTCTCCTCTAGAGAGTCGAGACTGATTAGCTCATTCTTTTTTCATATGATTTTAGAGGACAGAGTGCAGGGTCAATTCTTGTACAGATACGTCACCAGAGAGCAGCAGTCGAGATATCCAACAGTTTCCGTGTGAGCGTGATCATGATTCTCTTATCCAATCATCCTGCCTTAGGAATGAAATTATTGCTGACAGTAAACTCACTCAGCATCGACTTCGACTGGGTGACATTGACTCTTCCCGTGCTCCTTCTATGGGACACTCACCACAACCACTAGCTGGTCTCAACGTTGACGATGATGATGCTGCTGCTGATATGCCATCCATTTTTGATGAGGTTAACCATACCGAGTCTTGTCCAACTCCAGCTGTATCTGTAGTATCTGGTCCTGGCATCGCTAATCAGTCACCTGGAGACGAAGCTGTTCAAGATAGGATCCGAGTCCCGCCTGAGGGAAGTTTATTCCACGCTGATGTGGTGAGTGTCTCTTCCACTGTTTTGCCAAGCATCAACATTGAGGCTACCGTAAACAGTAGGACACCAAGCCTTGCTGAATACCCTGGCTTACTTCTTACAACAGAAGATGCTGACTTTATGAGGTCTCGTCGTAGATGGCTTCTTGATATTGGTGATGACGTTTTGGATCAAGGGTTTGGGTCAAATTCTTTGCACCTTGGCCGCAGAAGTCGACTTCCAACTGATCACCATCAAAACTCCAGATCTGAGGTGAGGAGTCTTCTTTTTGCCTAAAAGCTTTTTGCTGATGAGGTATGACGATTTCAGTATGCTTCTTTGTCAGCAAATGCAATTATGTGAATTTCTGAAAGAATAGGATGTAGCCTGCTACTGTACTGCCTACCTGATTGGAATTCTTGATAGATGATAAAACTTGTGTTTTTGGATTCCATGGTTACGTAACTTACGTTTATGGATTCTGTTAAATATTACTCCACATATTTTTTGTCCCGTTTATGTGACGACTGACTAAGATTCATTGGTCTGTTTAGCCCATGTTCATCTCTGATGGATGCTTTGCTTGCTTGTTTCATATTCTTACAGTTCTGGGATAGGCTGCGAGGTGCTGCTATGGAGAGTAGAGATCGCGTTGCTTGTCCACTGGATTTGCACTCTCATGGTTCATGTACTTGTGAGTTGGAAGAAGAGACTAGCGCACTTTCGAGTATATCTCGAATTGTTTTGCTTGCAGAAGCGTTATTTGAGGTACTTGTGTACGTAAATCTGTTTTGTTGGTATTCTGATATATCATTTCGTTTGTGTATAGATGTTTATCTCACATCATTGACATTACTAAAGCTGATCCTTTATATTATTTGTGATGTTAAAAGTCCTATGTCAACTGTTTTCTGCCTTTTTTCTTTAGAAGAGGCCAATAGGGAGGGGTACACTAAACATTTGTGCGATATAATGGTCTGTAAATGGCTTTGAAATGTAGGTTTTTATCTAGACTCCATTGAGTTTAGTATATTAGGAAACCGTAGTAGATGATCAGCTAGTCTTGCAGGACAGTAGAGCAGGAAAAGATTGTTCTTTACCCAATATTTAGTTTTACCTCATTTATCTCATGTCTCATGTTTGTAAATTAATTGCGGGTTTAGCAGGCTGTATTAGTTTATTTCATTCATTTACTTTCTCTTTCCTTGCCTTTTGGTTTAATTCCATCTCCGATTCTATGACTCACTATTTTTTTTTCATTTTAGACTATGCTGTGATAAATAAAATTGCTGCAGTGGTTACACTTCTTTGTGTTGAGTTTTTTTTTTTTCAAATGTGGAGTAGTAGTCATCCTTAGGGGTGGCAATGAGCAGAGCCAGCTCGTAGAGCCCTCGTGTTCGGCTCGGTCAAAGCTCGGCTCGAGCTCGGTTTGACCGAGCTCGAATTCGAGCTCGAGCCGAGCTCAACCAAAAAAGAGCCGAACCCGAGCTCCACAAGGCTTGGCTCGGAAGCTCGTTTGAGCTCGTATTTTTCATTTTTTAATTTATATATATGCATTTTTATTAATTTTTGTATTGTCATTTTAATTATTTTTTATGATAATAATAATTGAATATAAAAATATGTAGTTTTTTTTATAGTGTTTATTTTTAGTCATGTGTTTTTTTTTATAGTTCTATTAAAAAAAATGTAGAAAATAATTGATTTAACTAAGCTCGGATTGAGCTCGAGCCCAAAATTCTAAGGCTCGACGAGCTTCGAGCCGAGCCCGAGCTCGAACTTATTTTTACGAGCCGAGTCCGAGCCCATACGAGCTCGGTATCGGCTCGGCTCGTTTACACTCCTAGTCATCCTGCTCAATGTTGGACGCAAATTTAATTTAGGGTCATTCATAAACAACCTCTTTTTGCCGACAACATAGGGGTAAGGGCTTAAGGATATGTACTTCCGACCACCCATTTAACCTGTTGGGAGTCATTGAGATTTGAGGGCTGAGGCACTAGACCAAGGCTCTCTTTCTACCTTTTTGTTTGTCCCACATCTTTCCAGCAAATAGGGTTTAAAATATTGGCTGTTATACCTCTTTTCGTCCGAGATATAACAGTATCAGAGCTCCTCGTCTCGCTTTATCAGGGCTAAAAAACTGTTCGAGAACGTACAATATTCCCGAATCATAAAATCGAAGTAACGATCTGATATGGCAGAGTAGGCCCGAGATGTTATGATTCCTTTTCTTTTTAGTCCGAACAAACATTCTGGTAAAGGGATTAAATTGGGTACCGTTGATGCATAATTGATCCAACAATATCTAAAAAGATTGTGATAAATGTTTTCTTATGAGCTATGACAATATCTAAAAAGGATTCTGATAAATGGACTGACCAACCAAGGCTTTCTTCTTGTTGCTGACCGCTGCTTTGCTTCCTAAGGACGGGTAGCTTGTGGCCGTTTAATTATATGTTCTTCACAGCTAAACACTCTAACCTAACTATAATACGTAAGGAAAGCACGTTCATGGAAGCTTAGGAAAAAAGCTGTTAAGATCCAGATGGATGTTGAGAAGGGCTTTTGACGATCGATATGAATGTAACTCTTTTTGCTGTGAGATAAGCTCATGTTACATTAAATAAGCCTTTAAATATAGACTTTACATAGCAATGTTGGTTGCATGCTGCGCCTCATCCAAAAGGCTCACTGAGGCGTTATAGCTAGTGTCTCACGGCGCTTTGAGCGTAAAAACGAAGTTAGTAGCTGTGCTTTTTTTTTTTTTTCCATCAATAATGGTAGCTTCTAGTTGGATAATCTGTGGAAGCTGAAGCTGTCATCCCTATTCTGATTTTGCAATGCTTCATGTGCTGATTTGCCAATGTCATGTCTAGCCCCATGTATTAGTATTCTGCTGTTTGCATGCTTTCAAAAGCGAAGTATTCTGTTGATGTTGTTACTTCGAAATTGACAGGTTTTGGATGAAATTCATCGCCAGCCAGACTCATTTTTGCTGTCTGCGCTTTCGATTCCGTCTCCCGAATCCGTGGTGGACTTGCTTCCTCTTAGAACCTATGAAAAGCCTTCTACAACTGGTTGCGGAGAAGATGTGGATCAGTAAGTAATACGGAGAATTTTGTCACTATTACAAACATGTGCTAAGTTGTGGTCAATAAGCGTTGCTGGAAGGAAATTAATAGTGGTGTAAGTTCCCCTGGGGTATACCGAACACTAACATGCTCTTTTTTAGGTGCTATATTTGTCTGGTGGAGTATGAGGAAGGCGATAAAATACGAATTCTTCCCTGTCAACATGAGTATCACATGTCATGTGTCGACAAATGGCTGAAAGAGATTCATGGGTATCATTTTGTCCATTCTTCTTGTTCATTAGATATTTTTCCACTGTAATCTCAGTAGTCCTCTGAAATTGTTCCACTGCAGTATATGTCCGCTTTGTCGTGGAGAAGTTCGGGGAGAAGTCCTCGAGGAAAATGCAGCATCCAGCGCAGATGCTGTTGTCACGTACGCTGCTTAGCTACTTGAGAAGTTGCTTAGTCAAAATTATCTTGACTGACATTGCAAACTTGATTCAGATAGGATATTTCCACGTTTTGACATTTTATGTAAATACGAGATAAGATCTACTCTTGTAAGCTGTAACAATATCTCTCTTCATTAAAACTACTCCATATGTAAATGCAATGTTTTTCACGACCTACAAAGTGTTGCCACGTACAGTTGGAAAGTTGAAATTCTCGGAGAGCACAACTGATCACAATCACTAGATATCTCATCAAGCAAGTCTACTTGTGCTGCTTGAAACCACCCTATGGCCTGTGTGATTGTAACTTTGACCGTGATTCGAATTTTGAGTCTTTTGACATGTTTAGCTAAAGTAAGCATAAAGTTGGTCGTATGTAATGTTATCGTTTTTTTAATTTGCTGGTCATAGTGTCACTGAAGGTCGTACAAGAATGCAATAGTTGCAGACGAGTACGCAGTGGGTTTCTTTACATTCGCTAGTTTCGCTTAGCAGTCGCGTACCGTAATCAGACTACCACTATCGTGTTATAGTCAATTCAATTATTTCGTTCGAGTTGAGACGTTCAGCATATTGTATGTTGTCTGATAAAACATGTTTGATTTAGACGCAAGAAGATTCTAATTTGTATTACCTGTCATTTTCTGAGTCATGTTCAGCAGGTCATTACCAACCACGTTGAGATGTACTCCGTATGAAATAGTAGACCGCGTCAGCCAAGTTAGACTTCAAATTCCCAATCTTATGATGCTTCCTTCCTTCCTTCACCATCTTACCCTTCTTTCCTTTCCCATCTCTCTCTCTCTCTCTATATATAGTCAAGACTTGCAATCTTAAATCGCTAACGTCCCGCCTTTTGGATTGAAGGCAATGGCAACGGCAACAGCAACAGAAGGCGGAGTCCTAATGCATGGAGAGTCCATCCATGAGGAGTTGGAGTTGGAGTTGGAAAACGGGTGTGGCTGCTTTCATAGTTTGTGGTCTTCGAGGGGCAAAAGGCGCATTACCAGTGATGATGACCGATGGAATCTGCTGCCAGAAAGACAACGCCAAAGCTCGTGGCTGGTGACAAAGCTAAACAAGTTAAAAGAGGCGTCTGAACAGGTGGCCGGGCCTAAATGGAAGAATTTCATTAGAAAGATGGGTGCGTACTTTAATAACAAGAGGAAGAAGAAGAATTTGCAATACGACTCTTTTAATTATACCCTTAACTTTGATGATGGTGTGCATGACGCTGACGAAGATGGCGCTGTTCTTGGATTCTCCTCCAGGTTTGCTCCTCCTGTCAGCGACAAGCCAAGGCCATCTATGTGATCATCGTGTCGCTATTTGATGTCATCATAATTGTTTGTATTATTGTTTGCTACATTTATACATATTGTCCAAAGAATGAAAATGATAGTCCATCAATTTTGTTTACTTCGAATTTTAAAGCGCCACTCGACTAGAACTTCTAGAAAAGTTATTTAGATGCAGATAGAAATTAGAATTCAGGCTCGTCATCCATCAAAGCCAAAGGAGCGCAGCTTGGATGATGGGGGTCAGACCGTAGTCAGCATCCACGAATGATGTGAGCTTTTAGTTCTGGCTACCACTTCTCTTTTTGGACCGCCAGACGAATAGTTCCTCCCCAAGCGCAATAACTAATATCAACCCAACACAACACAGCTATTCTATCATGCCCAAGAAAACTGAGTAGCGATTAAGTCTAATTGACCCGATAAATTTTCGTAATGTGCAAAGTGCAATCAACCTTTTTAAATAAAATTGTGAAATATCAATACAGCAATAAAGAAAAAAAGAATGTATTATATGGAGTAATACATTATAATCGCGCAATCAAATCCGAATATATGCATCTGAAGAACATGCAAGACCTACAGAGCATGTTGCTGTATTATTGAGGGACATAAATCCAACAGTTTGTGTAAAGGTGTTGACTTGCTGAATGAGTAATGAAGAAGTCAAGTGAGCATGCTTCATATTGGCACTCGGCGCTGTACAAATGATATTTAACTCAGAGTCGAAGATCATAGATTAGAAGCGATGTTGAAAAATGTGAAAAATGAAACGCAGTGGACGATGTGGTTTATACAACATTGATTGTATATATAGTTGATCATGGAAGAGAAGGTGTTAAAGAGGGTTTGTCAACACGGAGATCTCCACAATTGCTGACATAGATAGTCTTGAGTGGGCGGTCCCATAAGGTTCGAGCATTCTCAGCCCTGCCATCTCCTAAGAATTCGGCTAAGTCATTAAAAAGCTTTATCCTTTCACCTGCCTTGTATGTTGGCGTGGCGGCTATTTGTCTCACTACGTCCATTCCTGCAGATCCAGTTTCAATTTCAAATGAGACCGCTGCGCTGCTGGCCTGCTGTATTTAAAAACAGGAGTTTGTAATTAAATACGGAGTACGAAGGTTACCTTCGAGGACAACTCCGAAGACAATGTTCCTGCCATCGAGCTGTGGACATGGGGCAGGGCCGGTGGTGATGAGGAACTCAACATTGTGGTAGTCGGGATCCAGTTTAATGTCATCGTCATCATCATTCTCAGACAAACACAAAGAAACAACCCCGGGGCGTGAGTGCTGCAACATAAAAGACTTGGACTGAACCGTCTCAGTATTGCGGGTCAAGCCCAAGGGGGGCATAACCTCACCCCTCTCCCGCCTCCCTTGGCGCCCTGCAGCGAAGAACTGCCCCGGCAGGACCTTATGGATCAAGGTGTTCTTATAAGAAGACCCAACAGGGCCGGCGCCAGTGCACATGGCCTTGAAGTTGGACACAGTTATGGGAACTAACTTGCCATATAAGCCGATAACAAGACGGCCTACAGGCTCAGAATCTGAGCATAAGGGAGCATCTTCTTGTTGGGATTGGCCTTGGCCTCGGAAGTAGGTTGGGCAGATGCTCAAGTCCAAGAACACGCGGTCTGTGATGGTAGTGTCTAAGTCTGGCAGAGCCGAGGAGGGAGGCGGCTGAGGTAGAGTAAGTGCTGTGGGTAGGAGCAGGAGGGTGCGCCGGCTGGTCATGTGTGCCGCCTTTCTTGGGCTTCCACTGCAACATAAACACGACACGTTACTGGTTACGCGAACTGCATTACTACAGTTGCCGTGACTGTGACTGTGACTGTGACCGTGAGCGTATGGACCGTAATTGGCACCTGAGAATGGGATTGAAATCATCAACATTGTCACTTGTTGTAAGCGCAAGGGCTAAAGATCACATTTGACACAGAATGCCCTCTTCACTTCTCACCCATTCACTTCCCTTGTGTAGGCCCCTTTTTTGGATAATCTTCTCACCATCCTACTTGTTTTTAACATCAAAAAGTTACGTGGACATTGGAATAAACAACTTAGTTTACGACTTTAGGGGCTGGGAACCCAAGGCGTTAGCGGTTGAGATCATGCGTCCACTTTCATGTTTTATCTTGTGTTTCATTATATTGTTTTTGACACCTAATCAAATTGGTGATATAATTATCAATGTTATTTATTGAATTGATGAGGTGCCAAAAGGTTAATTTGGTGAGACAAGAGATGGGTCACCAAATGGAATAAAGGATCCCAACTCAGACACTATAATACGAAGTACAAGACAAATAATGTAATGGGAGGGAGTAGTTTAGAAAAATGATTTAGGTAGATTATTCTCCACGAAAACTAATTACAAATTCTAGATTTCTAGTAATCACTTTCTTCTTCCTCTATTTGTCTATATTTATTTATTTTTAGTTTGAATCGTGGACAATTTTCTCTACTCAATTGTCACAGATTTTAGTTTTTTCGCGTATCAATTCTTCGATCGAATAGTCCAAAGCCAATCGCATCACACTAGGACTGTAAGAATTTATAATCAATGTACTGGAATTAGCTTTTTACTTCAGCTACTCGGAATTTATTTCCAATCCAAAATTGCTTAAATTTGTAGCCAGGTATCCAGTTAAATAAAGTATCCGATTAACAATCTTAGTGCCTTAGGATATGATTAAGACACAATAATTGGTTCATATACTTCACACAAGCTCAAATGAGACGGTTTTATCATAAAATCTCATAATAAACATCTCATATGAAAGTGACCCTTTTTTTAAGTGTATATATAAATTATGATGATAAAACGATTTAATTAAGCGTTTTTCTATTGTGTGCCCACTAGGCACGTGATAAGAATTTCAAAATAGAAATTATATCAAAGATTGTTACATTTAAATTGAAAATATTCCACTAATTCATTATTTTGAGGAAGGATTCTTTGCTATATTTTCTATTTTGAGATTTTTATCATGTGCTCAGTGGGCACATGATAGGAAAATCCTTATTACATATACTTTAATAAAAACAAATTAGTTTCCAATTAATTGTAAGAGATTATTTTATTTGGAGATTTTCAAACTAATAAGTCCCCAAGTTACTTTACCAACAAATATAACAAATAAATATCAAAATTATATTCTCAATAAATAAAATAAGATCATCAAAATCTTTTCTTTTCGTATTACGGTGACACACGTTAGATAACCATATATAAACCCTATATATATATAATGAAACAGTCATCAAAATCTTTTATTTTCTTTGATTGTTAAAGAGAGTAAGTCATACATCTTGCACAACAAGAAAGAAAGAAAGAAAGAAAGAAAAGAATGGGGAAAGTGAAGGTAGCGGGAGTGTGGACTGGCACGATAGAAGTGAACATGGACGAGTGCACCGTGTCGTCGTTACGCGATCAAATTGCGAGTCACTCGAACTCCGATCCCGACTCAATTAATTTAATTTGCTGCGGACGTGTCCTTAAAGACGACCACGATACTACCTTGTCTAAATTGGGTATTCCTAATAATCCCAAGATTTTAGCCACCCGAATTTCGGTCCAACTGGGCCAACAGTTGATCGCTGATGAGCACCGCTCTTCTTCCCTCGCCCGCCTCAAGTATTTTCTTTTCTCTTTTCTTTTCTTTTTTTTATTTTGTTGGTGGGGGCGAGGGATATTTGGGATGTCAATGAAGCGTGTATAAATACTTACTTTATATTCTATCTTAGTTTTGCTTAGTGAAAATTTGTACTCACTATTTTTAAGAAAACTTGAAAAGTAATGTTACAATGATAATTTCAAAATACACCAAGTGGTCATAGGAGTGTACGACGGCCTTTTCGTGATTAAAAGGACCATTTGAAGACTTAAGGTGTGTTATTAGGACTTAACTTCATCAATTTTAAAAGTGTTAAAGTAGTCGCCTTAAGTTGGAAGGGAGTAACTTAAGTCTTAAGTGGTAACTTCACTTTTTTGAAATATCAATGTTAGTAAGGGTAAAATGGTTGTTAAATTTAGAATTGGGCCAATTTGAGTGAAAATTTCATACCAAGGAAAAGGAAACTAGGGGACTAAATGAGTGAAATGGAAGGAGCACAATTTTTGAATGGTGGATCCAACCGAAAGTATTGTTTTGGAAAGTTATACCCGTCATGGTCATGGGTGGTGGGGCAGGCGCAGGTATGGATGAAGATTTTTCTTGGTCACCACCGCCCCGCCTCAAGGACATCCCTAGCCAATGGGTTCATGATTCTATTATTGCTGCCTCCATCATGATTTTGTGCTTAACTTGTTTGATTGTCTACCCTACCGTATCAGAGCTGCTGTTACTGCTCTTGCAAAGAGACACGCTGATGGCTCGCTCCCAATTGAGGATTTCAACATCCAACTTGAGGATCAGAGGGGCCAAAAGGTTGATATGGGGTCCGAGACTGACCAGAGGTATATCGACTTGCTTATTCCAACTCTTTCAGCTTTACATGTTCTATATCTACGATCCTATCCTTACTCATTTTTTTCTTTACAGGGCAATTATGATGGGTCTGATGCTGCATACGAAAGGGAAAGAACTCATCAGTGCACAACAGTTCAAAGATGCTCTAGAGGTCCTGGAAATGGGAGAGGTTGGCGCTGCCATGTTGTTCAGACTTACAATTGTACATGAACACTTTTTATTTTGGATGGCATTCACCGTTTCTTGTGTTTTTATTTTTTGTTTCAGGAGGCGTTTTCTTTGTGCGATCAGACACTCATTGAGGTTACCCAACCCAACCCTTTCCTTTTCTTTTCGGCTTAATTTTTTCCATGGACTTGGGCCTTACTGTCATCTACTCTTAGCTTACATAATTTGGTTGCCTGATTCCTCTTCTCTGTTCCAGCGTGTCGATAATGTACCAATCCTTCAAATTGACATGGTGTGGTGCTATTTTATGCTTCGTGACATAAACTTACTATCAGCAGCGGGTGAGCGCCTAGCAAGAGCTAAAAAAGGAATTGAACGCGCTCATGGGAAGGATGGCTCTCGTGTCAGACAACTTCATAGCAGTCGTTGCCCGGAGCTTGCGTTGTTAGTAAAGCATTTTGCTCTTTCAGATTCTGCATTCATCCCGACCATTCATGGAAGACTGAATTTATCTAACAACTGCTCATATATGTCCAGATATCTGAGGCTGGAACTGTTGGAAGGTGTGGCAGCTTTTCACTGTGGTCAATTGGAAAAATCTAGAAAAGCTTTGACGTCTGCCAAAGCTAAATTCTCCAAGGTTTGGAAATCTGGACTTATCCTGCATTCTTTGAGATGTTTAGTGATTTTGCCTTATGTATACTAAATCAAAGAAATGATTGCTATTTACTCAATACTTAGTTGTGTGTTTCTTGTAGCTGGAATTTCATAGATGGTAAACTTCTGGTGTTATTGTCTTCCCCCATCAGTCTTATGTTGCTTGAAGCACATGTAGTGTCTACTTTTCCTTGAAGGAACCGTCTTGTATCTCTTGATTAATTTTCCCTCATTAGTCTGTAGGTCTTTTTTTGCATCATGTAATGTGATAAGTTATGACCCAATGGTAGCTCCGTAGCTAGCTATCTCCTTGCTCAACTCATCTGATCAAATCGACTTTACTGAGCTATACTTAATAGAACTTGCTGTTACCGAATTATATACTTGCTGTTGCATCAGCTATAACCTCTCTTTCTAATGTTAGTTTTATGAGGTACCCTGCCTCTGTATTCATGTCCAACGTCTATTCTTCAGATAATCAGTGTCCATCATCTTTCATTGAATTTGTAATGAGTTACCTTGCAAATGATGATTCTTGCTGTAAACTCAGCTTCAAGTATCAGATGAGGCTTTGTCAATGCTAATAAGCATGGGTTACAAGCAGCACGAAGCAACAAGGGCTTTGAAACTAAATGAACAGGATATTGAAAGTGCCGTCAACTTTCTTGAGGAGGAGAAAGAAAAGAAGGCAAAAAAGCGTGCGGATGATCTGAAGCGTCAAATGGAAATTAGGTGTGTTCCCTTAAAATTAATGAAATCTGTTCTATGTATATATATGCTTGATTTTTATCATAACATTAGTCGCTTTCATACAGCGAACAGAAGAAGTATGGAAAGACCCCACTCGGCAAAGCTGTCGATATGCAGAAACTAGATGCACTGGTGTCCATTAGGTACATGGTTACGTCAAAGCATAAGAATCTCATACAATTTTTTGAGTTGTTTATTCCATCTTATCATATTCTAAAGCTGATTTTCATCTTCTGTGTCACCAACTCACCATATACAAAACTGTTTGTCAGTTTTGAGAAGGATCTAGCTGCGGAAGCCCTTCGGAGACACGAAAATGATGCTTTAAAGGCTTTGGATGATCTAACCAATCCTGAAACTAAATCTAAGATACAGGTTACATATTTACTCTTCTCATGCTCACATAATCCAGCTCTGATGCTTTATGTACCGCAGCCGGCTCTGCTTAGTTCGTGGTTTCAAACTAACTCTCCTGAATTGCAGCTTGATATCGAATCAAAGAAAAGGAAGAGACAACAAGGACATCTAGAAGCAAGAATTTCACAGCTCGCATCCATGGGTTTTGATAAATCAAGAGGTAGGTTATAGTTTTAGACAGATAATTGCATCAGCAGTTGACACTGCTGAGAACAGAAAGTACGATACGAGTGATTTAGAGACTCGGTCTCTTTCATGCCCTCTCTTACAATACCCTTGTTCAATCTCAGTGAATATATAATTATTTTGCAGTGACAGCAGCACTTAATGTCCACGGAACGACAACCGAGGCTTTGGATGAGCTGCTAGCACAGGTGGGGCAGGATGTGGCACCCGGTGTCAAGGAGTATATGAGAGCAGCGCTTGATACAGCTGCTAGTTCAAGTGGTGTGGCCAGAGAGGGTGCAAATAGCAGTGATGGAGAAAATCTCAGTAGTAGTGCCGATGGGATCGACAGTCCATCAAGTTCTAATAGTGCAGAAGAGCGAGATGTGGAGATTGAAAACGAACTTGCCCATGCCTTGGATGGAAAAGATGCATTATCTGACTACGATATCGACATCACTAAAGAAGCTGAAGCATTAAATGAGTATCTCGCTCTGCTGGATTCTGCAGTTGATGTCGTCAAGCCTTCTCTGTGAGCCGTGGCGCTTGCTGTATAGATGTCTTCTTTCCCTCACCGTTCCTATTGTGTATATGATATCTCACACATAAATAATAGAATAATAAGTGTGATCGATAGACTGGTAGTTGGAGGCTGTTTTTGGTTGTCAGCAGGTTGGTGTTCCAATTTTCAGATAATCGGAGAGCTTAGTTGTTTCGATTACCAGAGTACTGCGTATTTTGCTAGTCCATAATGTGTCGGGCAGTTTAAACTTATTGTGTGATCGGCTGATGGTAGAATACTAGAATTTCTCCTCTCTTATCTATATTTTGGGGTTTCCTTTCGAAAGCTATTATCTACGAAGTACTCGTAGTATTTTCACTTTATTTTAGGGATTTTTTCGATGGTACTCTTCCATTTTTTGTTTTTAACAATGACCCCCTCTTTTTGTGAAATTTTTTTTCGACCATCATAACTCTTGGTAATGAGATTTGAAAATGGTAATTTTTTTTTCAAATTGTTCTTCTATATGAGATCTTCGATTTGAAAAGAAAAATCACTAATTTTTTAATGTCGTAGCCGGGAGATCTATTCAGTCAAAGTTGTTCGACCCAAAAAACTTTGATCAACCATAACTCTTGATTAGATGTTCATAAAGCGAGGTAACTTTTTGAAATTAAAGATTTCGTGAAGCAGATCAATTTGGAAAACAAAATTCAAATTTTTTTTTTTACAGTTTTTTGAACTCATAACCAAAACTTATGGTTGGTCATTTTTTCACAAAAAGAGTTTAACAATAAAAAATAAAGGGGTATAAGTGACAAAAAAAAATCAATTTTTCTACACTTTGTTTGTCGAACAGTACCAAAGTTATTATTTCGGATCAAAAAAATTAAATTTTTGGCATTAGCGTATCGGAATCATATTTCATCTATTGAATTTGATCTCTTTTTTATTTCAAAAGAAGTAGGTCAAGGGATACTTTCTTGATTCCCATGTTTTTCACTTTTTTTTCACTAATATTGTTTTTTTTTTTTAAACACCTCTAGTACCAACAAAGAATAAAAATGAATAATATAGAAGAACCCGTGAGAAATTCCCAAATAAATATTATAGAATAATAATAATGTTTTAATTATGATTACCTATTGTAAAAATACAATCGTCTCATTTAATTATTTGGTGAAAATTTATCGAGTCAACCAGAGAGCAAAGACGCCAAAATGTGGATTGTAACGCGTAGAACATCAACCGTCCGTCTGTGAGATGTAACCTTGTAGGTAGGTAGGGCACAGAACATGGTATAATTGGTGTTTTTCCTTGGGTATACATAACAAACAATACGTCCCCCAAAAATTTAATTGTTTTTTAATACACTCTATTATCTCATTTTTGGTTTATACTCCTACTACTCTCTACCTCTCAATTTTCATATTCTTTCAAAAAAAAAAAAAAAAAAGAATACTATTCTTCAGCTGCAAAGTGTTTTAGAGGTTTTTCTCTCATTTCATTTCATTCATTTGGTTTCTTATCGGGTCGGGTCGGATCGTATCGTATGCGTGTTTGCCATCTGATGTGATGCCTTTTTTTTTTTTTTTGATGATTAGAATTTGCAGAAACTGGCTATCTTATGGTTTCCATGTATGAGGCAGTTAGGGTGTAATTGGTGGGTTGGGTTTTTGAATTGTACTCCCTCCGTTCCGTTCATTTGTTTAATCTTGTAACCTCGTGCTATTAATAACACCTCAATTGGGGAAATAGTTATGTGAATAGGATTAGGGGTAAATGGGTCAATCCAT